>CAUYRH010008911.1:0-14170 GCA_963574655.1 Perodicticus potto
ATGCAATTTGAAATATTTTCATCAAACTGGTTAACATAGCCTTCATGGCATTTTCTTAGTTATTGTGTTCAAACATTTATATTCTGCATTTAGTAGTTTCACCTGTACCCTAGTAAGATGCACCATAGGTGTGATCCCACCGAATTTCTGATAGACATTTTCCTTCCAGGGTAACCTTGGCCTCCCTGGAGATTCAAGAGCCAAATGAAGGGAGTTTTGCATTTTGAAAATAGCAGCCTTTACACCTCCTCCCCCCTTGCTCCAGCTCTGCCTCTGTCTCTGGGTATTTTTGTCTTTCTCTGTCCCTCCCTCTCTTTCCCCTTATCACTACTTTCTTTCTACAAAAAATAAAAGATTAAGAAAAACTTTGTATTTGCCCCAGGTACAAAAAAGCCATATACTTGCATTCTTCATTTCTAGTCAAAAAAAGCAAGATTCAGACAGTTCCTCAAGTAAATGGAAGTAATAGCTTCCATTTTTTTCCTTTTCATTTACCTCTAAAAGTTCACTTTTAAGTACTAACATGAGTTTTTGGTCTTTTTTTTTTTCTTTTAAATAAATTCTTGACCTGCTACTTGTCATAATGACGGTCTGCACAGTACAAGTGAGTGACTGATGTGCCCTTGACTGGGGTGCAAACTGAGACCATATAGTAGTTAACATGTCCTGCTTTCTCCTAGAAGGCACAGGGAATGCTTGCCCTGTAGCAGGCACACTTCTGGGAGCAGAAATAAGAGCAGAGCAGAAGAAAAGATGCACTGCTTGGCCACACACCACTATATTTTTGTAAATTTGTGAACTTATGAATTACAGAGTATTTTTTAATTTATAAAATGGAAATAAAAGCCACCTTGTGCTAGGGCGGGTTGTGTGAGTTAACTGATGTGATGCATGCAAAAGGGAGGGAATTTTGCAAAGAGGTTAGAAGGGCAGGCTCTGAAGCCAGGATCCTGGGGTTCGAATCACAGATCTAAATTACTAAACTTTTTTCTGCCTCAATCACTCTTCAGAAAAATGAGAAAAACACTGATATTTACTTAATGTAGTTACTGTAAGGGGAAATGAGATAATTAATGAAAAGGATTTAGTGCTTAGGGCAGCATAAGTGCCCAGTGACACCAGTTCTTGGGTACGTTGTAGAAGCTCAGGTATATTTTGTTGACTTAATTCACGGAAGCCAGAGGGAAATCAGACTTTGTGATTTAAGTCAAATTGAGTGCTTTTAGATGTGTAACTTTCCTTTAAACAAATGGTTTGAGAGGTATTATTTCCAGTACAGATCTTAGGAAAGTACTACCCAGCTCATGAGAATTTGAGAAAATTTCATTCATTCTTCTGATTTATCTCCCTGAAGACTGATTTTTTCCTATGAGTTTCCATGTTCTTTGTTGCTGTGAAATTTGGCCAGAGAGACCAGTTGTTGTTCTCTAGCCCAACCCTTCATCTTGAGCTTGTGACTGAGCACATGGCTGCTTAGGAAGTTTGGGGGATCAAGTCAGATACTCCAGGATCAGGGATTCCGTTTAAGTGAATCAATCACCAGGATCCCTTGAAACTTGTTATCTTTTACATTCCCTCCAGTTTCTCTGAGCAGAAATGGATGGCAGCTCCAGTAGCATCTCCCCTTCTTCCCAACCCCACCCTCACTGGTTCAAAGATCACACAACTGACTCATTCATTAATCTAATGTTTAGGCAACTTAGTGCCTAACCACTAAGTTCATATCTCAATGCTAAGGACTTAGATGTGAACAAATTGCCACCTCTGCTATTTGACTGTTATGTTTCAGTGGAGGATGGATAAGGATGCAGGACATTTGATAACAGCAAATGGAATGGTGGCACAGTACTGAGTTGGGGCACACAAGCGAGGCTCCTATTTCCTCTCTGGGGCTCAGTGAAGACCTTTAGAGAATGTCTGTGTGATCTTAGACCCAAAGGGTGGGTAATTATAAGCCAGGCAAAGTGGATGTAGAATTTTAGGGTGTATTTCAGCAGAAATAACACCATATATAAACCTGGAAATTAGCAAGAATTCACCACACACAGGAAACGGCAAAGAAAGAAAGAAGTTTGGTATATAAAGTCAGATGCAGCAAAAGTGAATGGTGGAAAAGCAAACAAAAGGCAAATCTTGACAGTCTGGAAGGTTGTCTGAGAAATTTGAACTGTTGTGGTTCCAGGAACATTGGTCTATATGTCTTCATTGAAGAGCTGAATGGATCAGAAAACTGTATTGGGAGGGCAGTAAGGAGTCATTAATTATTTTAAAAATAGGATCTGACTTCTGTTAAGTGACCATATGATCTAGATAAACAAACAATTCAATTTACCTGGTGCCTGGTGAGCTTTGACACAGCAGGACAATCTTCCCCTGTGTTTTGCAATCACCATAACACGTAACAGAATAGAAATATGGGACAGATAGAAGAGGATTAGCCGTAGGGAGTACTCTACATATGGCAAGTCTGTGTCCAGCCCAAAGAAATGGAGAGACTTCCAAGTTATCAGTAAGAACAGGCAAAGAAATGGAAAGGGTATATTTATACCTCAGACAATGGAATTCTGGATCCTGCCTTTGTCCCTACCACCTACTGACTTGAACCTCTTTGAGACTCAGTTTCTTCATACAGAAAATGGGTTTCATACCATCCTTGCACAGGGTGTTTTGAATATATAATGTCTTTACCTATAACATCTTTGTATATGAAATCCTTAGCACACTGCCCACACTTCCACTGGGATACTCAGAACACATCATTGGAGATAAGAAGCTATCGTGTAATTTGGACATTTTCTAAAGCCTAGCTAAGAATAACTATATTTATTGAATGCTTATGTTGTGTACTGTTCTATGGATTTAAAGTGATACTTCCTTTAATGCTTCCAAAGTCCCTGTGAAGTATGGAATTACATTATTCTCATATTACAAAGGAGAAAACAGAAGCTTGTGGGAATAAGTCTGAGTTCACATGAAATACATGACTGGAAGTGGTAGAGCTGGGATTGCAACCCAGGCTGCCAGCTTCAGAGATTGGGATTCAAATGCTATTCTACATTGTTGAAAAAATAATTTGTCACACAGTAAATAAAATATCACAATATCAGGTATGAAGTATCTGGATCTGGTAATTCTGATCTAATGCTGCATGTGGTTATACACTGAACTCTCAGAGAAGTTGTTTTTTGAAATAACTTTAAATCATCTTATTTAGCCCTTTAATACTCAGATCAGAAATAATCTTATTTTGTGTACATTGTTAGACTATTACTAATAACCAAACTACAGTTTTGGTTGAGATTCGGATTTGATTTGGTTGTCTGGAAGATTTAGTTGTCTGGAAATAAGGTGTGTTATTGCACAAACCTTTTTTTTTTTTTTTAAATCTAGTTCAGTATTGCCTTCTACACACAAAGGAACAGAGCTCTGTTTAACATAGAGAAACCTGAAGTGCCTGGAGTCTGTTGATGAAACTGAATTCCCAGTGAAGGAGATAATGGGGGCCATGGAGTTTGAAAAGCAGAAAAGGATATTCAAATATGATGTTGTCTTCATCACTGGACTTACTGAACTTTGGGGTTGTAAAAGAAATAAATCCAACTTGCTTAGATAATTAGGGAGAACTTATTTATGGTTAGATTGAAAAGTTCACATGTGTCTTTAGAGCTTGCACCAGTAGCCCAAAATTATTACCAAAGGCCTGTTTCATCTTTTCTTCTATCTCATTGTTGCCATCTTAGATATAAAATGGGTATAACATAATGGCCAGATGCTCTAGGTCTGCTTGTGTATTCATAATCAGTAATAGAAAAAAACCTCATTCTTATTAGTTCTCTTTAAAAGAGTGAGAAATCTTTATTCCCAGAAGGCCTTAGTGCATACTTTCTTACATTTCATTGACAGAAATCAGGTCACATGACCATTTATAAACCATCCATAGTCCAAGTGGATGGCTCCCCTGATTAACCTATACCAATAAATGTGTGCCTCTGGAACTGGGTATGAATTAAGCCTGTCAAAGATGCATAGCTAAAAATGCAAGTGGGTTAGTCCTCCAAAGTAAATTTATGAAATTATTTCCCCATTAGGAAGGGAAAAGGATGGTAAACAATAAACTAGGGTATACTCTGAAATCTCTCTGTAAAGAAAAGTCTAGGTTTAAAAGTCCTAAGCATTGTCTAAAGCAATATTCATGGCTCCAATCAATATTTACTTTAAGAACATACCTGCTGAGTCCCATAAACCAGGGTCACTTAGCATGTTTGGACAATCTGTTCACAAATATCTGAAGGTTATTCTCAGATCTTAGAGGAATGTTAAAAGTGTGAATGTTTTATTTCCCCAGATAGGGAAATCGATGCTCTGGGAGAGAAATCGCCTTGTCTAAGTTCTCCAACATGGTGAACACAAAGGTGAACACAAATATAAGAACTTACTCTTGCTTGCTGTCTCTATTAAGTACACAGAGATAAACAAAAGAGGTTTCAGCTAGTCATGACAAGCAGCAAACTATTTAAGAGGTTTGGAAACTATTCAAAACCTTTAGGAAGGATGAATTTTATGGCATGTGAATTATATCCCAAACAACTTAGCTAATTCTCTTGATCATTTTAAACACTAACTCGCAAATGAGGGGAGAGAAGACAACATTAGAGGCTCACACACATATGCATTGGATGTGCATGGGAGCAGTAGCCTGTTTGCACTATTATTTGTTTACATGGCTTAGTATCTAAGGGATATGTTGTACTCTCATTTATCAGAGGTTCGGGTTTGAGTCTGACTCCGGTTTAAATTTTCCGTAATCTGCTCATTTCATTTCATTTCTTCCTTTAGGCAGGTTCTTCGCAATGGTAAAAGTATGTGGGGACAACTTCCATCTGCCTGGTCCCAAGTTACTTTTCATATAATTCATCATTTTAAGGAGCTACCTCCTGACAAATTGGGCCCAGCTTGTCAAGCCATGGCTTTTAGTGAGACATCGTTCTAATTATCTCAACATCTTAGAAGAAAGAACTCCCTAATTATCTTTTATGGAAAGACTTGGGACACACATTTTGAAATTGCATGCCAAGTACTTTATGTGCAAAAGAATCAAGGTATCATATTATCCAGTGTCCCTGGCAAGTTCCTAGGACTAAATTTCAGGCTACAAGATGTTTGTTGTTCATTGTAAAGGTCAGGTTTGACCACATTTATTAAATTGCAAACTTGCTTGCCTTTTATCATCTGAAGATGGTCTGAATTAAGGCTTTCTTGTTCTGGTCACAGAACAGATTACAGCTGAGAAACATCTAAAGGAATTAGAGTGACCAAGAGTACTGAGCATAAAAACCATAAAAAATGGTTTCTGCCCTTGGGGAGCCCCCGTGCTATTGGATAGAAAACCAAAACGTACCATATGATAAATTTTAAGACAGACCAAATATCAATCCCTTTCTCAAAATAAATCAAGCTGTCAGTAAATAAGCCCTCCTGCCTCTGAGGTTTGGTCCTCCTCCGGTTCCCACCACAGTGATCCTGATCTGCCCTAACCACATTTACAATCAAACAACTGCAACAGGTTGTTTGTTTGCCTTGCCTTGATGATAAAGTCCAAATGCCTAAAAAGATACACAAAGCTGCCACTAACCTCATCTTGTGATATCTTTTAAGGCCCCATTTTACCACCATACAAAAAAGTGACTTAAATTTTCTGGGACATGCTATACTTATTCACATACCTAAGCTTTTCAAAATATTATTCTACCCTACTTGTCTAAACAATGAAATCACTCTTTATGATATACCTTACGTATCATTTGGGACAGATGAATTTTATGCTATGTGAATTATATCACAATGTAGATGGTATTAAAAACAGCCATCATGACAGCAAAATTTGAGGAACTATTTTCTCTTCTTTCTTCCTTTCCTTTTTTCCTTCTTTCCTTCCTTCCTTCCTTCTCTCTCTCCTTTCTCTCTCTCTCTCCTCTCTTTCTCTTTCTCTCTTTCTTTCTTTTTAGACAAGGCCTCACTTTGTCACTCTTGGCAGAATGCCATGGTATCAGACCTCACAGCAACCTCAAACTCCTGCGTTCAATGGATTCCCTTGCCTTAGTCTCCCAAGTACCTAGGATTACAGGCACTCATCACAATGCCCAGCTATTTTTAAAGACAGGGTTAACTCTTGCTCAGGCTGGTCTCAAACTCCTGAGCTCAGGTGATCCACCTGCCTTGGCCTACCAGAGTGCTAGGATTACAGTCATGAGCCACCTGGATCCTGGCCAGGTGGTTTGGAAGATGAAAAAATTCAACTTTTTCCTGATAAATTCTCTTCTCTTAACTATTCTTTCATACCCAGTTGGGTAACTGAAAGCAGATATTAACACATGCATGCACATGATATAGCACAGGGACCCATAATTTGCCCTTCTCAAACACCCTGCATATCTGACTTCTATCTACTGTGTTTACAGGTTTGCTTGTTTCCCACCAAGACTTGGAATCTTTAATTTGGTAGCTGTTAACAGCATGTGGCTGTTGAGCCCTTGAGATATGGCTAATCCAAACTTACATGTAACAAAAATACAAAAAAATCACATATCAGATGTCAGTCTTGGTATGAACAATACCTTAGAATATTTCATTAATAATTTATAATGATTAAATATTGAAATGAGATAATATATTATTAAAATTAATTTCATCTTTTCTCTGTACCTTTTGAAATATGTCCACTTGGAAATTTAAAATTATGTTTGTGGCTCATATTTTATCTCATTTCTAAAGCACAGATCTAGACTGTGCAGTAGTGTTAAAGGCAAGAGCAATCTTGTACATCTCTGCATACAGAGTCTGGCCTGTGATAGGTGCTCAATCATACTGTATGAGGTAAGTGTATATAATTAAGTCTGAAATGAACAATGCAGATACTAAGAAGAATCAGACCACAAGGGAGAGAAGATGAACATTATATCCATGAAAAGCCAGGAAAATCTGAACAAATGTTATAGAGGGCCTTGAAGCTGGAAACAAGGTTTAGGGAGCTAAGGGAGAGATTATCGTGTGACCTCCCCAAGTCACTTCCTCTCTCTGAATTCAAGTTCTCTCTGTGAAAATAAAAGGGCAGGACAAAATGGTCTTTGATGCAGTTTATAAAGATGATCTGATGGTGGCCACTCAATCTGGGCCATTTATTTTAATCCATGATTTGGGATTGCTAATTAGCTCCCAAGGTATGTAAAAGGTCTTGGACTGCCTGGAGTTTCACTTTTGTTTGTTTTATATACATGTGGGTGGTTCAGTTGATGAGAGAAACAAATCAATCTAAGGCCTTCTCTGCTTGAAACTGAGATGTCCATCATCTTGATTCATGGTGGCCTCTCTAGAGTGTTCTTTGTGCACCTGAATTGGCTATATGTGGATATCTGACTCAAAGCAGCCACTGGTTGATGACCCAAAGGTGATGATATCTATTCAATACATCCACTCAGACAGATTACTTCTAAGATTTGGATTTGAAAAATACAAAAGGAGATAAAAAACTAAAAAATGCAGGGGCAGCTATCAGCAAGAGAATCTCTTTCAATAATAGGTATAAATTTACATAACATGTACTATAAAAACAATGCCGACAATAACCAAAATCAATTCACTGCAGTAGGCATTGTCCATGATGTACATTATGTCATTTTGACTCAACAAGAATAAAGAAAACTCTGGGCTGCTATTCTTTATTTACACATGATGTAGGTGGCTCAGAGAGTGGCAGCAACTTGTCAAAAGTGGAGAAGGAATTAGAAGCCAAGTCTGTGTTGCTTGTTTTTGCTACTACATGATGCTAACTTTGGGATCTCAGGCATAAATTTAGTTCATGTTGCCCTGCTGCTGACTTGATAAATTGATCCCTCATGTAGAAATAATCCACATGCAGAATTTCCAACTCATTCAAGAAAACAGAAGCTCAGAACTCTAAGCTTCCACTGAGTACCATTTTCAGTGCAGGACTGGAACTTTCAACATTGGGGTCCCTGCTCGGGTACTCTGCGAGTTTAGTCATCAAGGCCTCCTCAAGATGCCAGTCCTTGAAAGATTATGTTGATTTTGGCTCTTATTTCAAGGAAAAGGAGTGTCTCTGCCCAACCTCCAGCCTGCTGAATCAGCGTCTTTTCTCCCTGGGTTCTTGGAATTTATTTTCAGCCCTTTATTTTTCATCTTGATGGCCCTGTACAGACTGGCTTTGTGAATTGACACAGATAAAATAAAAACCTGGTTCTGAACCACACATCTGAGTCTATAAACTAGATTCTTTTCTGGATTTGTGGAAAATATAATACTGCCACCCCCTTTCTTGGACTGTGAGTATAAGAGTTCTGGTTGAAGAATGGTCAGGAATGCCTATAAGATGTTTTCTTTTTCTTTTCCCTGACTCTACATTTCTTAAATTGACTTTTTTTAAAATTTCAGATTAATATCTGGCTCCACTTTTTTTCCAGATTATGCTTTATGTCAGAAAACATTTCCTATGGCTGAAAGTTAATTTTAGAATTACAAGGGTAGCTAAGGCAAAATGTGAAATATTCAGAGTTTTTTATCTTCCATTTTCTCAACTTCTATCCATAGCTTCCAGTCTAGACATTTCCCTCACTCTTGCTACTTACACTAACTTAGCACATTTGTTGTACCATTTTTTTTTTTGCAGTTTTTGGTGGGGGCTAGGTTTGAACTTGCCACCTCTGGCATATGGGGCTGGTATCCAACTCCTTTGAGCCACAGGTGCCACCCAAGCTATAATATTCTTTTTTTGCAGTTTTTTGCTGGGGCTGGGTTTGAACCCACCACCTCCGGCATATGAGGCTGGCGCCCTACTCCTTGAGACACAGGCACTGCCTTTGTTGTACCTTTTTAATTCTGTAGGGAAACGCTTGATGTAGGAGCTGGGTAGCTCTGGCATTTGTCACTGATATGTCCCCTCTTTCAGAGATCACAAATTTATTCCAACCAAAACCTTTTATTCAATTTTTTTTGTTATTTTTTTTTCTTTTGAGACAGAGTCTCACTTTGTCACTCTTGGTAGAGTACTGTGGTGTCATATCTCACAGCAACCTCCAACTCTTAGACTCAAGTGATTCTCTTGCCTCAGCATCCCAAGCAGCTGGGACTACAGGCTCCTGCCACAACCCCCAGCTACTTTTAGAGATGAGGTTCCACTCTGGTGCAGGCTGGTCTCAAACCTGTGAGCTCTGGCAATCCATTCTCCTTGGCCTCCCAGAGTGCTAGGATTACAGGCACTAGCCCTGAGCCACTGCGTGCCTGGCCACCTTTTGTGTTTTAAATTAGAGGAGTAGCAATTTGCATGTTGAAAGCCATGGACATATGAGGATTGTAATCTTGGGAAAGGGAGGAAGAGTGACACTATAATGCTATTTTATGAGCATCCTTCTACCTTATTTATGGGCACAGAAAGGCAGAGCAGACCCTCATCTCATATTTCTTTCAGAAGATAGACCCTTAGCATTGCTGAGATCCTGGACCAGTGCTTTAGATAGGATGCTGTTTCAATCATGCAGCACCTCTCCCTGACAAAGAACCAACCATCAGGTCTCGATTTGAATACCCAGATGTTGAAGAACTCAATAATTTGGAGAACTTGTTCTAATTACCCTGTGCTTCTTATCATCAAACACATTTGTAGAGCTCACTGAGTGCAAGCAGAAAGTCTAATAACTTGGAAAAAATGCAGAGCTGGGTGTTTATCCTCCAGGCAGATTATCTTTCAGGCTAAGGTCTAAATCTCTGGTGCAAAACTGATTAATGCAAAGGTGATATGGGATTCACAAACACTTTCATGTTCCTGGTAGAATGAGAGCAGATTTGGATATATGAGTTCAAAGACAATAATGTGTGAAATAACAAAAGTCTGATAGCTTGAGCACATGAACTCAGAACTCCCAAGTACCTGGGTACTAAGCCTGATTCGACTACCTGTGATCCAAATAAAGTTGGCCAACTGACTTAATTTCTATAAGCTTTGGTTTCCATATCTGTAAAATGAGACTCAGTATTATTTGCTTCATCAGAGTGTTGAAAGGATTAAATAATTTAAAACACAAAAAATATTGAGAAAACTGCCTCGCACATGGTAAACACTCAATCAACTCACGCTATTATTATTATTATCCTGGCTCAGCCACACATTGAAGAATCCTAAATTGTTAGGTGTATCAACATGCTTGTGTGTTAAATACTTGCATTTGCAAGATTCTTATTGTATACCAAACTCCTTACCTTCACAGTTTCATTTGTTCCTTTCCAAAATCCTGTTGTCTGAAAAACATCTTTGCAGTGCCCCTATTATAGATGGGAAACCTGAAGCTCAGAGAAGTGAAACATTTTCCCCAACATCTCAGCTTAAATGTTAGATTTTCAGGGATAGATACCTATAAAGGCAGATGTCTTCCCAAATCACTCAGTATAAAGCAGACCTGTTTCCTCTTTACACTTACTCCAAGATAATCATCTTCATATTATTTATGATGAAATGGTATCTGGTATGGAGGGAGGGAAAAGATGGCCTACTGGAAGCAGCTTCTGACAGAGGCTCCTGTCCAAAAGGAAAGAAACCTCCAGAAACTGCCCAATTGAGCTCAAGACTGGGAGCCCAGCTGAGAGAGAGAAAAGTGATAACTGCAGGTCATCTCTGAGGCAAGCTGCAACCTCCAGAAACCAAGCTTCAGGCAGAAAAACTGAACTAAAGTTTTCCGTCATTCTGAACTTCCAGGACTCCCTTCCCCCCTTACCTGACGTGCCAGAAGCCTGACCTCCCCTGAAACTGAGAGAGGAGTACTTGAGCAGTGCCCACCCTCCCTATCTGCCAGACCAGGCAGCCTGCCAGGTAAAGGACTCTGGGGCCCCACTGAGCCCCAAACAGCCCCAGGCCAGGAAAACCGCCAGGACCCATGCAGACTCCCATCCATGCTCCACCAGGCCTCGGCCTGCTGCCCACAGTGGCCAGGAACTCCACCAGACCATTGCCGGGCCTTGGTCCATGGAAGCAGTGGCCAGGATTTCCGCGGGAACTCCTGCGTGCCCTGATTTGCACTCTGCCGGGACTCAGCCCACCGCCAGTAGCAGCCAAGAAGTCCGCAGAGACTCCCTCCTGGTGCTGATCTGTGCCCAGCCTGGACTCTGCCTGCTGCCTGCTGAGACCCACACCCGGTGCCAATCTGTGCCCCAGGCCTGCCACCCACAGCGTCCAGGAACTCTACTCTGCCAGGACCCCCACACTGCACTGATTGGCACCCCCTGGGCATTGGATCGCCACAAGCAATGGCCAGGAACTCTGCTGGGACCCAGGCAGCCCGGATTGACAGCCCGCTGCCAGCAGTGGGCAGGAAGTCCGCTGGGACTCCCTCCTGGTGCTGATCTGTGCCCCACCTGGCCTCAGACCCTCCAGCTCTGATCCATGCCTCAGGCTTGCCACCCAAAGTGCCAGGAACTCCACCCCACTAGGAATCCCATGGCTCACATTGGCACCCCACTGGGACTTGGCCTGCTGCCAGCAGCAGCCAGATACTCCACCGGGACTTCTGCAAGGCCCGATTGGCACTCTGCCGAGCCTTGAACCACGGCCAACAGCAGCCAGGAAGTCCGCCATGACTCCCGCCCGGTGCCAATTAGTGATCCGCCCTGCCTCGGCAACCGGGTCCCCTCCTGGCTCTGATCCATGCCCCAGGCCTGCTGCCCACCCTCTGGAGCCCTCCTCCCAGCCAGAGACTGCTGGAGGCACAGGCTCCTTTGCAAAGGCCACCGGGTGCCCCATCCAATGCCCTGCTGCTTGATCAGGGCGTGCCACACTCTGGAGCTGCTCCCACAGCCGGAACTCCCTGGGTGGGGCAGTCCCAGAGAAACTGCTCAGGATCATTCCCTACAAAGATCCCGTAACAACAGAGTGATCCTGCCTAGGTCTGATCTGGGAGAGACACCTTCCCAAATCTTAGGACAGTCATAGGCAACAGTGAAAAATAATCATGAGGCGGTATCAACAGAAAAACTCTGGCAATATGAAGAATCAGAGTAGATCAATTCCCCCAAGGAATGACAAGGTAGATACAGCACAAGATCCCTTGCATAAGCAAGTGGCTGAAATGTCAGAAATTGATTTCAGAGTCTGGATAGCAAATAAGATCAGCGGATTGGAGGAAAACATGGAATTAGAATTTCAGGCAGTAATCCAAGATGACCCAAAAGATGTCTCAAGAATTCAATGAATTCAAAGACAAAATGACCAAAGATTTTGACACATTGAGACAAGAAGTTGCAACCCTCAAAGATCTTAGAAATACAGTAGAATCCCTCAGTAACATAATGGAGCAAACAGAAGAAAGGATTTCTGACATGGAAGACAAAGCTTTCAAATGCTCCCAAACTTCCAAAGAGGAAGAGAAATGGAAGGCAAAAATGGATCATTCTCTCAGACAGCTCTGGAATAATTTGAAGAAAACCAATGTTCACCTTATAGGGGTACCTGAAAATGATGAAGTGGCATCAAAAGGCACAGAGTCTCTTCTTTATGAGGTTATGAAAGAGAACTTTCCAGACTTGTGACGAGAATCTGAAATTCAGATAGCAGACAGTTTCAGAACCCCAGCACAATTCAACTCGAATAAGACATTCCCAGGCACATCATAATTAACTTTACTAAAGTTAATATGAAGGAGAAAATTCTGAAAGCAGCCAGACGTAAGAAATCCATTACCTACAAGGGGAAGAATATAATAATAACTGCAGATGTCTCTGATCAAACCTTTCAACTAGAAGAGAATGGTCATCGAATTTTAATCTCCTAAAACGAAAGAACTTTCAACCCAGGATCATGTACCCAACTAAACTGAGTTTCATTTATGATGGAGAAATTAAATACTTTAACGACATCCACATGTTGAAGAAAATTGCTGTAACTAAACCAGCTCTACAGGACATTCTCAGACCTATCTTCCTTAATGACCAGAGTAATCCTCCACCACAAAAGTAAACTCACCCAGAAACTTTTTATCAAATTTCAACTTCCACAGTGATGAAAGGATTAAAAATGTCCACTGGACTTTCTAAAGATTTATCATTGGTTCCAATTAATGTGAATGGTTTAAATTGTCTTCTAAAGAGGCATAGGTTGGCTGACTGGATTCAAAAACTCAGGCCAGATATCTGCTGCATATAAGAATCTCACCTTACCTTAAAAGATAAATTTAGACTCAAGGTGAAAGGATGGTCATCTATATTCCAGGCAAATGGAAAACAGAAAAAACCAGGTGTTGCAATCTTATTTGCAGTCACAATAGACTTTAAACCAACCAAACCAAAGTAAAGAAGGATAAAGAGGGACATTTCATATTTGTTAAAGGTACTACTCAATATGATGAGATTTCAATTATTAATATTTATGCACCCAACCAGAATGTGCCTCAATTTATAAGAAAAACTCTAATAGACATGAGCAACTTGATTTCCTCCAGCTCCATAGTAGTAGGAGATTTTAATACTCCTTTAGCTGTGTTGGATAGATCCTCCAATAAGAAGCTAAGTATGGGGAAAGGGGAGAGGGAGGGAAGGGGAGGGAGAGGGTGGGGGGAGAGAGGATAAAGGGTGAGATCACACTTGTGATGCGTATTTGAAGGGTCAGGAGAAAACTTCTAAATATAGATCAAAAATATTTTCACATGTTTTAAATGAGAAAATATCATGAATGTTATATCAATCAGGTTGATAAAAATATCTCCAACTGTATGTGAAGCCCGCACACTGTACCCCATGACTGAATTATTGTACACAGCTATGACTCAATAAAAAATAATAATAAAAAAAAGAAGCTAAGTAAAGAAATTTTAGATTTAAACTTAACCATTCAACAACTGGATTTAACAGACATCTGCAGAACATTTCATCCTAAAACAATTGAATACACATTCTTCTCATCAGGCCATGGAACATACTCCAAAATCGATCACATCTTACATCACAAGTCTAACTTCACCAAATTTAAAAGAATAGAAATTATTCCTTGCATCTTCTCTGACCATCATGGAATAAAAGTTGAACTCAATAATAACAGGAATCTGCATACTCATATAAAAACATGGAAGCTAAATAACCTTATGCTGAAGGACATATGGGTCATAGACAAGATTAA
>CAUYRH010008912.1:0-21964 GCA_963574655.1 Perodicticus potto
GCTCAAGCCTAAGAGGTGGAGGTTGCTGTGAGCTGTGACTCCACAGCACTCTACCGAGGTCCATAGAGTGAGACTCCGTCTCCACAAAAAAAAACCCAAGTCCGAGGCTTGGCACCTGTAGCTCAGGGGCTAGGGTGCCAGCTGCATGCACCAGAGCTGCCAAACAATAATGAGAACTGGAACCACAAAATATCGGGTGTTGTGGCAGGTACCTGTAGTTCTAGCTACTTAGGAGGCTGAGGCAAGAGAATCGCCTAAGCCCAAGAGTTGGAGGTTGCTGTGAGCCGTGACACCACAGCACTCTGCCCAGGGCAACATAGTGAGACTCTTTGCTTTTTAAAAAAAAAAAAGCCAACACTCGGCGCCTGTGGGTCAACGGGCTAAGGCGCCAGCCACATACACCTGAGCTGGTGGGTTCAAATCCAGCCTGAGCCCGCCAAACAACAATGACGGCTGCAACCAAAAAATAGCCAGGCGTTGTGGTGGGCGCCTGTAGTCCCAGCTACTTGGGAGGTGGAGGCAGGAGACTCACTTGAGCCCAGGAATTGGAGGTTGCTGTGAGCTATGAAGCCACAGCACTCTATCCAGGGTGACAGCTTGAGGCTCTGTCTCAAAAAAAAAAAAAAACAACAACCAAGTCTGAGGCTGAGCATGATGTCTCACGCCTATAATCCTAGCACTCTGGGAGGTTAAGGGGGGCAGATTGCTTGGGGTCAGCAGTTCAAGGTCAGCCTGAGCAAGAGGGAGACCCCATCTCTACTAGAAACAGGAAAAAAAATTAGCCAGGTGTTGTGTCAAACACCTATAGTCCTTGCTACTTGAGAGGTCAAGGCAGGAGGATTGCTTGAGCCCAGGAGTTTGAGGTTGCTGTGAGCTATGATGACACTATGGCACTAAACCCAGGGCACAAAGTGAGACTCCGTCACAAAAAAAACCCAAAAAACAAAAAACCAAGGACAGGCACAGTGGCTCACGCCTATAATCCTAGCACTTGGGAGGCTGAGGCAGGTGTATTGCCTGAGCTCATGGGTTTGAGGCCAGCCTGAGCTAGAGCAAGACTCTGTCTCTAAAAATAGTCAGGCATTGTGGCGGGCGCCTGTAGTCCCAGCTACTCGGGAGGCTGAGGCAAGAGAATTGCTTGAGCCCAAGAGTTGGAGGTTGCTGTGAGCTGTGATGCCACAGCACCCTACCAAGGGTGACAGACTCTGCCTCCAAAAAAAACCAAAAAAACCAAGTCTGGCCATCTCAACCCATGCAGGACACATTAGCCTTATGCAGCCCCCCAGGTCTCCTACTGTGTGCCCTGAGCCTCTGCCTCTTTGGCTCTTCCCCTCCCCCTTTGTCCATCCTCAAGGTTCAACTTAAATGTCATGTGCTCAGGGAACTGTGGGAGAGAAGACATGGAAGGGGAAGGGAAGGAGGAAGGAAACCAGAGAACCAGAGAACCAAGAGAGGAGGCTCCTTTTCGGTTCTGATGTTGTGCCGCCTCTGCACAGAACACCCATGGTAATAATAGTGTGTTTGGATATTCATTTAACCTCCACCTTCCCCTCTCAGCTGTCAGCTCCATGAAGACGGGAAGAGCAGCTGCTGCTTCATTGTCATCAAAGACAATTTGGTGAATGAATGGAATCAATATAAAGATAAGACGTGAGTTGACAATACTCCCCTGCTGGGACAGTCTGACTCCTGCCCTCCAAGGACCAGGTAGGATTTACTATTAAGTGTTAGTGTGCAGAGTGTTTACTGAGAGTCGGGGTGATTTTCTCTACTCACTCATTCACCTGTTTAATGCACATGTATTAAGCCCCTTCCGTGTGCTATATTCCACAGTGGGCAGTGGGGTACCGAGAAGGAGAACATGGTGGGGCGGACACAAACCCCCCAACCACCACCAATCCCATCACTCCCACAGAGGCCCTGCCTGGTCCTGTCCTTGGGAGCTGGATTCTACTTGACATCTAAGGTGAAAACACACGCACCTGGCTTGGTGCCCATAGCTCAGTGAGTAGGGTGCTGGCCACATATACCGAAGGTGGTGGGTTTGAGCTCAGCCCAGGCTTGCGGAACACCAATGACAACTACAACCAAAAAATAGCCGGGAGTCGTGGTGGGTGCCTGTAGTCCCTGCTACTTGGGAGGCTGAGGCAAGAGAATGGCTTAAGCCCAAGAGTTTGAGGTTGCTGAGCTGTGATACCACAGCACTCTACTGAGGGCGACATACTAAGACTCTGTCTCAAATAATTAAATAAACAAATAAATAAATAAAAATAAAATATAGTTGGACAATAAAAATGGCGGCAGGAACCAGCAATTACTGGGAAGATCTCAGGAAACAGGCTCAACACCTGGAAAATGAACTTGGCCTGAAACTAGTTTCCTTCAGTTAACTTTGTACAAGTTACATTCACAGCAATGCCAGAGATGGAAGACGGGACAGATGTAGTTCTGACACAACGCCCCTTTTGAATGGTCAAGCCAGGATGGAATGCTTGAGACAATGGCAAATTGAGATTGAACAATTACTGGCAAGGCTTACAGGGGGAAATGATAAAATAGCAGAGTATACCAACAGTGCCGGTGTCCGCTCCTTGAATGCAGCATTAACTTATACATTACAGTGACATAGAGACGTATTGCAGGAATATACACATAAATTCCATAAAACCAAAGCAAACTCTATGGCTACACGGGAAACAAAGAATCTCAAGGGATTAGTAGGAAAAGATATTGAGTCGTACAAAAGTGGGTCTGGGGCTTGGCATCTGTGGCTCAATGGGCTAAGGTGCCAGCCACGTACACCTGAGCTGGCCGGTTCGAATCCAGCCCGGGCCCGCCAAACAACAATGGTGGCTGCAACAAAAAATGGCCGGGCGTTGTGGCGGGCACCTGTAGTCTCAGCTACTTTGGAGGTGGAGGCAGGAGACTCGCTTGAGCCCAGGAATTAGAGGTTGCTGTGAGCTGTGATGCCATGGCACTCTATCCAGGGTGGCAGCTTGAGGCTCTGTCTCAAAACAAAAAACAAAAAACAAAAGTGGGTGTGGAGTAAACAACAGAAGAACTGAATTTTTTTTTTTTTTTTTTTTTTGTTAGAGACAGAGTCTAACTTTGTCACCCTCAGTAGAGTGCTGTGGCGTCACAGCTCACAGCAACCTCCAGCTCTTGGGCTCAGGCGATTCTCTTGCCTCAGCCTCCCAAGTAGGTGGGACCGCAGGCACCCGCCACAGCGCCAGGCTGTTTTTTGTTGCAGTTTGGCTGGGGCTGGGTTTGAACCCACCAGAATGGAAGGCAGAAAGGGACACTTGTGGATGAATCATGCCTGTTGGGGACATCATGGACACAGCCAAAAGTAATCTGATTTAGAAAGAAATGGGTGAAATTGACTTGCATGAGCCCTTCTGGGCTTGGCCACAACAGACAGCTTTTTTTTTGCAGTTTTTGGCCGGGGCTGGGTTTGAACCCACCACCTCCAGCATATGGGGCTGGCGCCCCTACTCCTTTGAGCCACAGGCGCCGCCCTCTGGCAGCTTTCTTTCTTGCCAAAATGGTTGCTAGATTTGCTGGGTTTGCTTTGTGTTCTCACTGTCGCTCAGCATGCGTTTGTTGAGGAACTTAATGAATGAGCGAAATTATTTCACTGCTAAGTTGTATCCACATTGTTCTCATCCATTATCTCCTTCCCTCCTTCCTTCTCTTTCCTTCCTCCCCTCCTTTCCTTTCTTCCTGCTGTTCCTTTTAGAGCCCTAACTAGATGCTGTGTACTTTTTGAAAGTTAGGCCAGGCACAGCAGCTTACACCTGTAATCCTAGCACTCTGGGAGACCTAGGCGGGTGAATTCCTTGAGGTCAGGAGTTCAAGAACAAACTCCAACAACAAAAAAATGAATATATAAATAAAAATAAATAAACTTAATTAAAAAAAAAAAAGAACAGCCTGTGTAGGTGAGTGAGACCCTGTCTTTACTAGAAATAGAAAAAATAGCCTGTATTCCCTGCTACTTAGGAGGCTGAAGCAAGAGGATTGCTTGAGCCCAAGAGTTTGAGGTTGCTGTGAGCTGTGATGGCACCACAGGACTCTTCCTGGGGTGACAGAGTGAAACTCTGCCTTAAAAAAAAATAAAAAGTGGCTCGGCGCCTGTAGCTCAATGGGTTAAGGCGCCAGCCACATACACCTGAGCTGGCGGGTTCGAATCCAGCCCGGGCCAGCCAAACAACAATGACGGCTACCACCAAAAAATGGCCAGGCGTTATGGCAGGCGCCTGTAGTTCCAGCTACTTGGGAGGCAGAGGCAGGAGACTTGCTTGAGCCCAGGAATTGGAGGTTGCTGTGAGCTGTGATGCTACAGCACCCTATCCAGGGTGACAGCTTGAGGCTCTGCCTCAAAAAAAAAATAAAATAAAATAAACAGGTAGTGTCTGTGGCTCAATGAGTAGGGCACCAGCCCCATATATCAGAGGGTGGCAAGTTCAAACCTGGCCCCGGCCAAATTGCAACAAAAATTAGCCAGGCGTTGTGGTGGGCACCTGTAGTCCCAGCTACTTGGGAAGCTGAGGCAAGAGAATCGCCTAAGCTACAAGAACTGGAGGTTGCTGTGAGCAATGATGGCATAGTACTCTAATGAGGGTGACAAAGCGAGACTCTGTAAAAAAAAAAAAAAGAAGCTTCTCTAACACACACATTTTTCCTATAAGGTACCTATAAGCCTTCTTGTGTTCAGGCACAGTAGAAGAGCATTTAGTACTATGACTGCAGGGAGTTTTAACAAAGTCACCAATGAAACACACAAAAATCCTAACATACAATACTATGCAAGCTGCAAAAAAGGACACCTAGGGCCAGGCACAGTGGCTCATGCTATATTCTCATCAGGCTGAAGATATAAGAGTCTGAGATTGAGTTTGAGGCTGAGTGGGAAGCAGAGGCAGGAGGATTGCTTGAGGCCAGGAATTCCAGACCAGCCTGTGCCTAGGAGTTTGAGGTTGCAGTGAGCCATGATGACGCCAATGCACTCTAGCCTGGACTGGTCTTGAACTCCTGGCCTCAAGCAATTGTTCTTGCCATCCCAGCTTCCTAATATGCTAGGATTATAGGCATGAGCCACCGTGCCCAGTCTAAAAATTTGTTTTAGAGATAGGTTCTTTCTGTGTTGCCCAGGCTGGAGTGCAATGGCATAATCATACTTGGGTCACTATGGAAATTTTGAGACAGACAATAACGGTCCATTATTTCACTTCAAAGAAACACAGGGGACAGTGGCTTATCAGCATCTTGATTTCTTTGTATCTCAAATTTTTTTTTTTTTTTTTTGAGACAGAGCCTCAAGCTGTCACCCTGGGTAGAGTGCCACGGCAGCCTCCACCTCCTGAGCTCAAGCGATTCTCTTGTCTTTTTTTTTTTTTTGAGACAGAGTCTCACCATGTTGCCCTTGGCAGAGTGCCCTGGTGTCACAGCTCACAGTAACCTCAAACTCTTGGACTTAAGTGATTCTCTTGCCTCCCAACTAGCTGGAACTATAGATGTCTGCCACGATGCCCAGCTAGTTTTTAATTGCATTTGTCGTTGTTGTTTAGCAGGCCCAGGCTGGGTTCGAACTTGCCAGCCCCAGTGTATGTGGTTAGTGGGCTAACCACTGGGCTACAGGCACCAAGCTACTATCTCAAAACTTTTGTAATGACCCATGCAACTCACTGTAATCTCAAACTTCTGGGCTCAAGTGGTCTTCCTGCCTCAGCCTCCCCGGTAACTTGGACTACCGGCCAGCACCCCCATACCTGGCTAATTTTGTTTTTTTGAAGGGTGTCTTGTTGTTACCCAGGGTGATTTCCAACTGCTGGCCTCACATGATCCTCCTGTCTCAGCCTCCCAAAGGGCTGGGATTACAAGCATAAGCCATAGTGCCTAGCCATATTATGTAATATGCATTTATTTGTTTGTTAATTTATTGAAGTGTCAAACTGTATAGTAAAAGTTTGGTAGGCAGTACTTTGAAAAGGTGGAATCTTCAATAATACTTTATTATTATTATTATTTTTGAGACAGAGTCTTACTTTGTCGCCCTCAGTAGAGTGCAGTGGTGTTATAGCACACAGCACCTCCAACTCTTGGGCTCAAGCGATTGATTCTCTTGCCTCAGCCTCCCAAGTAGCTGGGACTTTAGAGGCTTGCCACATCGCCTGGCTATGTTTAGAGACGTGGTCTGGAACCTTTGAGCTCAGGAAATCTACCTACCTTGGCCTCCCAAGTGCTGGGATTGTAGGCAAGAGCTACCGCACCCAACCCCAATCAGTTTTTCTATTTTCAGTAGAGATGGGGTCTCGCTTTTGCATAGGCTGGTCTCCAACTCATGACCTGAAGCTATCCACCCACCTCGGCCTCCCAGAGTGTTAGGATTACAGGCATGAGCCACCTCGCCTGGCCTCAATATTAGTTTAGTTTAGCCTGTTCTTTTGTTCTTAGACTTCATGGCTTTGGTAACCCTTTAAGTTATGCAAATGAAGTAAGGATTCCTGATCCAGCCTTTACACCACTTGGGTGGGGATGGGTGGGGAGGTGGGAGGCTACTATAAGTAGCTGAAGGTTGAGAAGACATGGGACATGTTGCTTCTCTTTCGATGCTAGATCTCTGAGTAGACGAAAGGAAGCTCCCAGAGGCCCCAGGGAACCTGATTTTGTGAAATTCTCCATGTCGCCAGCAAAGCCCTGTCGTCGGAGATCAGCGCAGAGCTTTAAATCCAGAGGGAGGCGCAAACCTGGGTCTGTTTCCAAGGCCCTGAAGGACATGCCCAGCACCAGCTTCCAATCCTTGTTGCTACTGAGTAACTTTGACTGGAGGGACTGCAGCAAAAAACAAGGTATTTTTTAAAATCGTGTTTTCCGACTTGTTGGCTTGTAAGAAAGTTATTAATTTCATGGACACAGATGCCATTAGCCACCATAGAAAAAATTGATCAGTGCTTCTGCCGGCTGGTTTCTTTTAGAGGGCTTTAAGTACGCAAGCACATCATTTGCAAAGAAGTGTTAAGCCTCTTCCTTTGCGGTTGAGCTTGTTTCATTTCCTTGCCTTTGATGGTGTTCCTTGTGAGTGTATTGGATTGGTGGAAATGGAGTTGGGCTTTTGAGGACCTAGAGGAAGAAGGATGGATGTGGAAATAAAGGCTAGAGGCAGGGTGCACAGCTAAGGTGGATGACTTGTGATCTGATCCAGCAAGAATAATGGCTAAAGGAATAACTACTAAATAACTACTAAAGGAAGCTGAGGCTCCAGGATGGGCACAAATCCCAAAGTCAAGTAGGGTCAGAATTACTGAAAATCCCTTAAATCACCTTTGTAACCTGTTTTGTTTGAGACAGAGTCTCACTCTGTTGCCCTGGGTGCTGGGTAGAGTGCTGTAGCCTCATAGCTTACAGCAAGCTCAAACTCTTGGGCTCAAGTGATCCTCTTGCCTCAGCCTCCCAAGTATCTGAGACTATAGGCACCCACCACAAAGTCTGGCTATTTTGTTTCTTTTAAGAGGTGGGGTCTCACTATTGCTCAGGCTAGTCTCAAAACTGTGAGCTCAGGCAATCCACCCGCCTTGGCCTCCCAGAGTTAGGATTACAGACGTGAGCCAGTGAGCCCGGCCTCACCCTTGTAATCTTTGTAATACTGGTCTCTTTCTAAGTTGGTACAAATTGCCTTACTGAGTACCGCTGAATGAACTACCATATTAATCAATTTCATTACACATCCCCCCCAATAAAAATCTTTTAAGTCCAGGAATCACCAGTCCAGAGTTAAAATCCCACAAATTAACATTAAAATGCTGAGCATTTGTTCTAGCTCCAGAAGCTGGCATGGTGCTTTTCCTCCCAGGATGTCATTTGAATCTCACTCACTGACCCTCTTTTGCAACTGACCTTCCTCTGCCCTTCAGGCTCCCACTTCTCACTTCTGTGCCTGAGGTTCCTCCTATAGGTATGCTCTCCCTGAACCCCTTTGGCAGTGCCTGTGTGTGGGGTTGCAATGGGGAGCAATCGAGGAGGGTGCAGGCCGCACCTTTGTAGGTTGTGGTGCTACTAACCACAGGCTACTTCCCAAAGCAGCCTTAGAAGTCCTGGCACCTGAAACTTACAAACGAATGTATTTCTTACTTCAGGCAATATTTTAGTCTTGGGGTGGATTCTCTCTCTCTGGAGAGATAAGGTCAGTTCCTTCTGGTGGAGGCTACATTCCTAGAGGAGAGAGATTATTTTTTCCTTCCTCCCCACCCCTGGGGGGGAGCACCTTGCAATTTTTATTTAAATGCTTTCTTTTTAAAATGTTATTTTGTTTATTTTTTAGAAGTGGGGGATCTCAGTACATCATCTAGGCTGGAGTGCAGTGGCTTCTTAGCAGGCACAATGATGGTCCTCTGAGGTCTCAGACTCCTGAGCTCAAGTGAAACTCCTGCTTCAGCTTTCCAAGTAGCTGCCACCCAGGCCTGGCCCAGACTATTATTTTATCAACTTTTTTTCTGGACCCTGAGTCTCGCTCTGTTGCCCAGGGTAGAGTACCACAGTGTCATCATAGCTCACAGCAACATCAAACTCCTGGGCTCAAGCAATCTTCTTGCCTCAGCTTCTCAAGTAGCTGGGCCTGGCTAATTTTTCTTTCTTTCTTTTTTTTTTTTTTCTTTTGAGCCACAAGTGCCAAGCCAATTTTTCTACTTTTAGTAGAGATGAGGTCCTGCTCTTGCTCAGCCTCGTCTCAAACTTATTATTATTATTATTTTTTGAGACAGAGCCTCAAGCTGTCGCCCTGGGTAGAGGGCTGTGACATCACAGCTCACATCAACCTCCAACGCCTGGAATCAAGCGATTCTCTTGCCTCTACCTCCCAAGTAGCTGGGAGTACAGGTGCCCACCACAAGGCAGGGCCATTTTTTTTTTTTTTTGGTTGTAGCTGTTATTGTTGTTTGGCAGGCCGGGGCTGGATTCGAATCCGACAGCTCTGGTGTATGTGGCTGGTGCCTTAGCTGCTTGAGCTACAGGCACAGAGCCTGGTCTCAAACTTTTTTTTTTTTTTTTTTCTTTTAGGCAGAGCCTCAAGCTGTCACCCTGGATAGAGGGCCGTGGCATCACAGCTCACAGCAACCTCCAATTCCTGGGCTCAAGCTGGTCTCCTGCCTAAGCCTCCCAAGTAGCTGGGACTACAGGCGCCCGCCACAACGCCCAGCCATTTTTTAGTTGCAGCTGTCATTGTTTGGCGGGCCGGGTTGGATTTGAACCCGCCAGCTCAGGTGTACGTGGCTGGCACCTTAGCTCGTTGAGGACAGGCACCGAGCCTGATCTCAAACTCTTGAGCTCAAGTGATTGACCTGCCTCAGCCTCCCCCAAATGCTAGGATTACAAGTGTGAGCCACTGCATCCGGCTTAATGACATTAAAAAAACATAATTTTAGGCTCGGCTCCTGTGGCTCAACAGGCTAAGGCGCCAGCCACGTACACCTGAGCTGGCGGGTTCGAATCCAGCCTGGGTCTGCCAAACAACAATGACGGCTGCAACCAAAAAATGGCCGGGCGTTGTGGCGGGCGCCTGTGGTCCCAGCTACTTGGGAGGCGGAGGCAGGAGACTCGCTTGAGCCCAGGAGTTGGAGGTTGCTGTGAGCTGTGATGCCATGGCACTCTATCCAGGGTGACAGCTTGAGGCTCTGTCTCAAAAAAAAAAAAAAAAATGATGGCTGCAACCAAAAAATGGCCAGGTGTTGTGGCAGGTGCCTGTAGTTCCAGTTACTTGGGAGGCAGAGGCAAGAGACTCGCTTGAGCCCAGGAATTGGAGGTTGCTGTGAGCTATGATGCCACAGCACTCTATCCAGAGTGACAGTTTGAGGCTCTGTCTCAAAAAACAAAAAATTTTAGGCTTGACGCCTGTGGCTCAAGCAGCTAAGGCACCAGCCACATATTCCTGAGCTGGTGGGTTCAAATCCAGCCCGGGCCCGCCAAACAACAATGACGGCTGCAACCAAAAAATAAATAAATAAATAAATAAATAAATAAATAGCTGGGCATTGTGGCAGGTGCCTGTAGTCCCAGCTATTTGGGAGGCAGCGGCAGGAGACTTGCTTGAGACCAGGAGTTGGAGGTTGCTATGAGCTGTGATGCCATGGCACTCTACCCAGGGAGATAGCTTGAGGCTCTGTCTCAAAAAATAAAAATAAAATAATTTTGGCTTGGCACCTGTGGCTCAAGTGGTTAAGGCGCCAGCCACATGCACCTGAGCTGGTGGGTTCGAATCCAGCCCAGGCCTGCCAAACAATGAAAGTTGCAACCAAAAAATAGCTGGGCACTGTGGCGGGTGCTTGTAGTCCAAGCTACTGGGAGGCAGAGACAGGAGAATCGCTTAAGCCCAGGAGTTGGAGGTTGCTGTGAGCTGTGATGCTACAGCTCTCTACCCAGGGTGACAGCTTGAGGCTCTGTCTCAAAAAAAAAAAACAATAATAAAATAAAATAATTTTAATTCACAATATATATATTTTTGGTCTCTATGTGTGCTGAGCACTGGGGAGGAAGGAGGCAAGACAGGGACCTGCTTCTTTCAAGGAACTCTCATCTGGTAAGAGAAAAGAAAGAAATACACAATAGCCCCCAAAACCGCAACAAGCGCTGTGAGGGAGGGGCAGGAGGCACCGGGACAGGTATGACTGTGGCACCCTAAGAAAGTGACGGGAGTATCCTAGAGCAAGAATTGTGGGTGGAGGAGGAGGATCCAGACCCCTGGGAGAGACCTGGAGGCCAGTGATTCCCGCTGGGTTGGAGAAGTAGCGGCTGGGACAAGCCAGACTATAGGCAGTCTTAAGAAAGGGAGTGACAGATCAATGGAATTTTGAAAGGGTGACAAATGGTTTAAAGGTGGAAACCACCTGGATATCCCTGGGAATGCCTTTAGGTCATTGTTACTTTTTTTCTTTTTTTTTGAGACAGAGTCTCACTTTGTCGCCCTCCGTAGAGTGCAGTGACGTCACAGCTCACAGCAACCTCCAACTCTTAGGCTTTAGCGATTCTCTTGCCTCAGCCTCCCAAGTAGCTGGGACTACAGGTGCCTGCCACAATGCCTGGCTATTTTTTTGTGGGGGGGGAGGGGTTGTAGTTGTCATTGTTTGGCAGGCCCGGGCTGGATTCAAACCCACCAGCCCTGGTGTATGTGGCTGGCACCCTAGCCGCTGAGCTGCAGGCGCTGAGCCCACTGTTGCTTTTGGAGGGCCAAAAGAAAACGACAGCAATTGAAAAAGACAGGAGAGTGAGAAGGAATGGTACTCTGAACTTGAGCAAGGAGACAGACAGAGGTGGTTGTCCTGCCAAGGAGTTCTTAGGAGAATGAACAAATCTGGATTTGAGGAGTGGTTTGTAACCCTGTAGCCCTTAGAAAACTGAAGGATCTCAGTTTCCAGAAAAATGTACTTTATTTCCCTACACATGGGATCAAGGAGAGGCCCTCGACTACCGAAGCCCTTCCTCGGTTATGTTTTCCTACTCCTAAAACCAGCCTCACTGCACAACCTTGAGCTCTGCCTGTGATACTGGGTGGCCAGGAAGATTGGGCTGCAGGGAGAATCTAATGATGAAATAAAAAGCTACACTGTAACGAGTACCGGGCTGTGCGCTGGCCAGACACAGAGCTGAGCACCTGCATCCATCAATCAGTTAATCCTCAGGATCACCCACTAAGATTGGTGCTGCTTGGAAAACCTTTGAGGATGGAAATATTATCCACTCTGTACAGTTCAATATTTAATGTATGATTCAGTGGTTTGTAACATATTCACAAAGGTGTACAAACATCACCACTATCTAATTCCAAGATATTTTGTTGTTGTTGTTGAGACAGAGTTTCACTATGTCACCCTTAGTGCCATGGTGTCAGCTCACAGCAACCTCAAACTCTTGGGCTTAAGCTATTCTCTTCCCTCAGCCTCCCTTGTAGCTGGTACTACAGGCACCCGCCACAATGCCTGGCTATTTTTTTACTGTAGTTGTCGTTGTTTAGCAGGCCCCGGGGCCGGGTTCAAACCTGCCAGTCCCAGTGTATGTGGCTGGTGCCATAGCCACTGAGCTTCAGGCACTGAGCCCCAAAATAATTTCGACATTCCAAAAAAGCCCCATATTCACTAGCAGCCACTCCCCATTTCCCTCTCCCCACAACCCTCCCACAGCCACTAATCCACTTTCTGTCTCTATGGATTTGCCTATTCTGGACATTTCTTTTTTTTCTTTTGTAAAGACAGAGTCTCACTTTATCAAAATTCCTGGGCTTAGGCGATTCTCTTGCCTGAGCCTCCCGAGTAGCTGGGACTACAGGCGCCTGCCACAACGCCCGGGTATTTTTGTTTTGCAGTTCGACCGAGGCCGGGTTTGAACCTGCCACCTTCGGTATATGGGGCAGGAGCCCTACTCGCTGAGCCACAGGCGCCGCCCTACTCTGGGCATTTCTTTTTTTTTTTGAGACAGACCCTCAAGCTGTCACCCTGGATAGAGTGCTGTGGCATCACAACTCACAGCAACCTCCAATTCCTGGGCTCAAGCGAGTCTCCTGCCTCTGCCTCCCAAGCAGCTGGGACTACAGGCACCCGCCACAACACCCGGCCATTTTTTTTTGGTTGCAGCCGTCGTTATTTGGCGGGCCCGGACTGGATTCGAACCCGCCAGCTCAGGTGTACGTGGCTGGTGCCTTAGCCCATTGAGCCACAGGCGCCAAGCCCGTTCTCCATTCCTTTTTATGGCTAAGTAAGATTCTATTGTATGGATAGAGTACATTTTATTTATCCACTCATCAAAGGCAAGGTATGTGGGTTGCTTATACTTTTTTGGCTATTATGAATAATGCTGCTATGAACACTTGTGTACGCTTCTTTGTACAAGCATCAGATTGTCAGGTTTTTTGGGGTTTTATTGCAGTTTTGGCTGGGGCCGGGCTTGAACCTACCAGCCTTGGTATATGCGGCTGGCGGCGCCCTACTCCTTTGAGCCATAGGCGCTGCCCCATTATCGTCAGTTCTTTTTTTTTTTTTTTCTTTTTTTGCAGAGACAGAGTCTCACTTTATCGCAGTTCCTGGGCTTAGGTGATTCTCTTGCCTCAGCCTCCCGCAAGGCTGGGTTTGAACCCGCCACCTTCGGTATATGGGGCCAGTACCCTACTGGATGAGCCATAGGCGCCGCCATATCGTCAGTTCTTGTGGGTAGATGGCCTAGGAGTGGAATTGCTGGGTCCTGTGGTAACCCTTTCAGCTCTTGGAGGAACTGCCTTTCACTTTTTGCACTGTGACGATAAAAAAACATAGAAATTATAGGCATGGCTCAAGTTGTGATTCTGTTGCGTAGCACTTATCTAGGATGTCTACTTTGGATCTTGGCACCATGGCGGGAAAAGGCCTAGAAAGAGTTATACACTCAAGACGGTGGTAGGCACCAGGCGTGGGGGCTCATGCCTGTAATCCTAGCACTCCGGGAGGCCGAGGGGGCTGGATTGCCTGAGCTCACGAGTTGGAGACCAGCCTGAGCAAAATAGTGAGACCCTGTCTCTACTAAAAAGAAAAATGGAAGCAAGAGGATCCCTTGAGCCCAAGAGTTGGAGGTTGCTGTGAGGTATGACACCATGTCACTCTACCAAGGATGACAAAGTGAGACTCTGTCTCAAAAAGACATGAATAAATAAATAAAAGTCAATTTTGGGTCCAGGGTTATACACAAACAGGAAGTTGACCAGACATATTTGGCCCATGGGCAGTCATTTGCCCATCCCTGCTTTTCCTTTCTTTTAACCTTAAGACAGATCTCACTCAACTGTCCATGCTGGTGGAATCACAGCTCATTGCAAACTCTAGTTCCCAGCACAAGTGATTTTCCTGAGACAGCCTCCCCAGTAGCTGGGAGTAAAGGTCTAGGTAATTTTTCTATTTTTTTTTTTTTTTTTGAGACAGAGCCTCAAGCTATCATCCTGGGTAGAGTGCTGTGGCATCACAGCTCACAGCAACCTCCAACTCCTGGGCTCAAGGCATTCTCTTCCCTCTGCCTCCCAAGTAGCTGGGACTACAGGCGCCCGCCACAAGGCCCAGCTATATTTTGGTTGCAGCTGTTGTTGTTTGGCGGGCCTGGGCTTGATTTGAACTGCTAGCTTAAGTGTATGTGGCTGGCGCCTTAGCTGCATGAGCCACAGGCGCCGAGCCATAATTTTTCTTTGCTTTTCTTTTTTTTGAGACAGAGCCTCAAGCTATTACCCCACAGCAACCTCCACTTCCTGGGCTCAAGCGAGTCTCTTGCCTCGGCCTCCCAAGTAGCTGGGACTACAGGAGCCCGCCACAACGCCCGGCCATTTTTTGGTTGCATCATTATTGTTGTTTGGCGGGCGCAGGCTGGATTCGAACCCACCAGCTCAGGTGTACGTGGCTGGCGCCTTAGCCCGTTGAGCCACAGGCGCCGAGCCATGAGCCATAATTTTTCTATTTTTGTGGGCCAGGCATGGTGGCTCACGCCTGGTACTCTGGAAGGTCAAGGCAGGAGGATCCCTTGACCTTAGGAGTTGGAGACCATCCTAGGCAAAAGTGAGACTCCATCTGTACTAAAAATAGAAAAAGTAGCCCTGTGCACTTCCAGGATCTCTTGAGCCCAAGAGTTTGAGGTTGCTGTGAGCTATGATGACTCTATAGCATCTGCCCAGGGTGACAGAGTGTTACTCTGTCTCAAAAGAATAGTTTTCTTTTATACTTTTGGTAGAGACACAGTCTTACTATGTTGCCCAGGCCATTCTCAAATTCCTAGCCTTAAAGGATCCTCCCGCCTTTGCCTTTCAAGGCCCCTGGGATTATACGAGTGAGCTATTATACCCAGCTTCATGATTCATGGAAGTTTTTAAGGGTTTCACCCTAAAAACTCAATACTTCCCTTCCCCAACTGGGACCTGTCTTTGCTAAGCAATTTAAACTCAGAGAGTATGAGACTTTTTTTTTTTTTTTTTTTTTTTTGAGACAGAGTCTCACTATGTCGCCCTGGGTAGATAGAGTGCCATGGTGTCAGCTCACAGCAACCTCATACTCTTGGGCTTACGCGATTCTCTTGCCTCAGCCTCCCGAGTAGCTGGGACTACAGGCACCCGCCACAACACCTGGCTGTTTTCTTGCTGCAATTGTCATTGTTGTTTGGCAGGCCCAGGGTGGATTTGAACCTGCCAGCTCTAGTGTATGTGGCTGGCATCCTTAGCCGCTGAGCTACAGGCGCCAAGCCAGGATGAGACTTTTTCAAATGTCCAGGATAGTTGCAGGGAAGTCAAGCCCCAGAGGTGGGGAAAGGGGCCCCAGTGCTGGAGCCTGACAAGCTTAACTTAGAATCCTGGTTCTGTCACTTATTTGCTTGGTGATTCTGGACAAGTTGCTCAACATTTCTTTAAAAGAAAACACCATATAGGGTTATCATTTTCAGTGAAGATTTGAATCAAGGTTATGATAAAATTTTACCATTTTTTCTTTTGCCTTAAAGTGAAATAATCTTTTTGTAAAATTCCCTTCCTTCTTCCGTCCTTCTTTCCCTCTCTCCCTTCTAAAAATGTCTGAACCCAGAAGCAATCAAGTTTTCTTTAACCTGTCCTATCTAAAATAACTTTTTTTTTTGAGACAGAGGGTCACTTGTCGCCCTTGGGTAGAGTGCCGTAGCATCACAGCTCACAGCAACCTCAAACTCTTGAGCTTAATTGATTCTCTTGCCTCAGCTTCCCGAGTAGCTGGGATTACAGGCACCCGCCACAATGCCTGGCTATTTTTTTGTTGTTGTTGTTGCAGTTGTCATTGTCATTTTAGCTGGCCAGGGCTGGGTTCAAATCCCCTAGCCTCAGTGTATGTGGCTGGCGCCCTACTCACTGAGCCACAGGTGCCGCCTTAAAATAACTATTTTTTTTTTTTTTTATTTTTTTAGAGACAGAGTTTTCACTTTATCACCCTCGGTAGAGGGCCGTGGAGTCACAGCTCACAGCAACCTCCAGCTCCTGAGCTTAGGCGATTCTCTTGCCTCAGCCTCCTGAGTAGCTGGGATTATAGACGCCCGCCACAACGCGTGGCTATTTTTTGATGCAGTTTGGCTGGGGCTGGGTTTGAACTCGCCACCCTCAGTATATGGGGCCAGTGCCCTACTTGCTGAGCCACAGGTGTCGCCCCCCTAAAATAACTATTTTTTTGAGACAGAGCCTCAAGCTGTCACCCTGGATAGAGTGCTGTGGCATCACAGCTCACAGCAACCTCCAATTCCTGGGCTCAAGTGAGTCTTCTGCCTCCACCTCCCAAGTAGCTGGGACTGCAGGCGCCCGCCACAACGCCTGGCCATTTTTTTTGGTTGCAGCCATCATTGTTGATTGGCGGGCCAAGGCTGGATTGAAACCCGCCAGCTCAGGTGTACGTGGATGGCATCTTAGCCCGTTGAGCCACAGGCACCGAGCCTAAAATAACTATTTTTAATAAAACTCAAAACCATAGAAGGTCTCACTTCCAAACAGAATGAAGAATTTTTTTCTTTTTTTTGAGACAAAATCTCACTCTGTCACTTTGGGTAGAGTACCATATCATCACTACTCACAGCAACCTCAAATTCTTGGGCTCAAGAGCTCTTGCCTTAGCCTCCCGAGTAGCTAGGATTGCAGGCATCCACCCCAAGGCCTGGCTATCAAGGGTTCTACTCTTACTCAGGTTGGTCTTGAACTCCTGAGCTCAGGAGACCCGTTTGCCTCAGCCTCCCAGAGTGCAAGGATTACAGGCCACCACTTGGCCAGCAATAATGCAAATTTCTTATGTCCCATGTAAATTTAATAAAGATCCTGTAACTTCAAGGTGGTCAGGACCCAGTGGCCCGCAGCCCTCTGTGCCTGTACTGTTATCACTGGGGCAACACAACCTGCCCTGGTAAACTGAAATATCCGCCCCTCTGTTATCAAGATTAGTCTTGAATGATTAGCTTTAAACATTGCCAAGTCTTCAGGAACACAACTGGTGTGAAAAGTAGAGTTAATATAAGAAAAGTGGCTGGCACAGTGTGGACCAGGGAAAACAATGGCTATTTGTATTAATTCAGGGCAGAGTATTAATTTAGGGCTTTCTTTGGATGTAGGTTTTGAAATATTGATGGGCCTGCCTGGATAAAGGCTACCTGGTGAGGCTCGGCGCCTGTGGCTCAATGGGTTAAGGCGCCAGTCATGTACACCTGAGCTGGCAGGTTCGAATCCAGCCCGGCCTGCCAAAGAACAATGACGGCTGCAACCAAAAAATGGCCGGGCGTTGTGGCGGGCACCTATAGTCCCAGCTACTTGGGAGACGGAGGCAAGAGACTCGCTTGAGCCCAGGAATTGGAGGTTGCTGTGAGCTGTGATGTCATCGCACTCTATCCAGGGTGACAGCTTGAGGCTCTGTCTCAAAAAAAAAAAAGAAAGGCAACCTGGTGAGATTCATTAACCTGGTGGCAACCAGGTTAATGAAAAAAAAAAGGCAACCTGGTGGAGGGCAGCGCCTGCGGCTCAGTGGTAGGACTCTGGCTGCACACACTGAGGTTGGCGGGTTGGAACCCGGCCCCCACCAAACTGCAACAAAAGTAGCCGGGCATTGTGGTGGGTGCCTATAGTCCCAGCTACTTGGGAGGCTGAGGCAAGAGAATCACCTAAGCCCAAGAGTTGGAGGTTGCTGTGAGCTGTGACACTACCGCACTCTACTGAGGGTGATAGAGTGAGACTCTGTTTCTAAAAAAAAAAGGAAGGCTTTTGAATTTGGTCAATGGGAAACTAAAACAAAAAAAGAAAGTTTTTTTTTTTTTTTTTTGAGACAGAGCCTCAAGCTGTCGCCCTGGGTAGAGTGCTGTGGCATCACAGCTCACAGCAACCTCCAATTCCTGGGCTCAAGTGAGCCTCTTGCCTCCGCCTCTCAAGTAGCTGGGACTACAGGCGCCCGCCACAACGCCCGGCCATTTTTTGGTTGCAGCCGTCATTGTTGTTTGGTGGGCCCGGGCTGGATTCGAACCCGTCAGCTCAGGTGTACGTGGCTGGCGCCTTAGCCCGTTGAGCCACAGGAGCCAAGCCAAAAAGAAAGATTTTTTAAAAGCCCAAGAAAATAGCTTTATTTCCACACACCACATAATTTTAATTTTAATTTTTTTTTTTTGGCCAGGGCTGGGTTTGAACCCGCTACCTCCGGCATATGGGGCTGGCGCCTTACTCCTTTGAGCCACAGGCGCTGCCCTAATTTTAATTTTTTAAAGATAGAGTCTCACTATGTTGCCCGTGGTAGAGTGCTGTGGCATCACAGTTCACAGCAAGCTCAAACTCTTGGGCTTAAGTGATTCTCTTGCCTCAGCCTCCCAAGTAGTTGGGACTGCAGGCACCCACCACAATGCATGGCTATTCTTTTGGTTGCAGTTGTAATTGTTGTTTTAGCTGGCCTGGGCTGGGTTCGAACCCGCCAACTTTGGTGTATGTGGCTGGCACCACAACCACTGTGCTATGGGCAGTGAGCCAATTCACCTATTTTTAATAGTTTTTTTTTTGCAGTTTTTGGCTGGGGCTGGGTTTGAACCCGCCACCTCTGGTATATGGGGCTGGCGCCCTACTCTTTTGAGCCACAGGCACTGCCCCACCTATTTTTATTTATTTATTTATTTTGAGACAGAGCCTCAAGCTGTCGCCCTAGGTAGAGTGCTGTGGAGTCACATCTCATAGCAACCTCAAACTCTTGGGCTTAAGTGATTCTCTTGCCTCAGCCTCCCAAGTAGCTGGGACTACTACAAGTGCTCGCAACAATGCCCTGCTATTTTATGGTTGTAGTTGTTATTGTTGTTTGGCCGGCCTGGGCTGGGTTCGAACCTGCCAGCCCCCAGTGTTTGCGGCCAGCACTCTAGCCACTGAGCTACAGGCCCTAAGCCCTACTTTTGTCACTTGATGAACTTTTCAGTTCTTCCAAGAGTCAGCATCTCAGTGCCACCTCTTACTGGACTAGTTCTTGACCCAGTCAACCTCTTGGTGCATTAGCTTCTTCGTGTGTAAAATGGGAGGAATAACACGGCACAGCAGTTCACCCCTGTCACATCTGTCATGCCTGTAATCCTAGCACTCTGGGAGGCTAAGGGTTGATTGCTGGAGGTCAGGAGTCCCAGTCCAACCTGAGCAAGAGTGAGGTCCCTGTCTCTTAAAAAAAACTAGCTGGGTATTGTAGCGGGCGCCTATAGTCCAGTTGCTTGGGAGGCTAAGGCAAGAGGATCACTTGAGCCCAGGAGTAGAAGGTTGCTGTGAGCTATGATGCCATGGCAGTCTTCCAAGGGCGACAAGTGAGACTCTGTCTCAATAAAAAAACAAAACTCCAAAAAACCAAAAAAGGCCTGGCTTGGTGGCTCACGACTACACTTCTAGCATTCTGAGGGGCCAAGGTGGGTGGATTGCTTGAGCTCAGGTATTTAAGACCAGCCTGAGTAAAAGTGAGACCCCCATCTCTACTATAAATAGAAAAACTGCTCCAAGAGAATCACTTGAGACCAGGAGTTGGAGGTTGCTGTGAGCTATGAGGCCACGGCACTCTACCTAGGGAGACAGCTTGAGACTCTGTCTCAAAACAAACAAAAAAAATCAATCAATCAATAAAATGGGAGTAATAATAGCGTCTCTTTCTCTCTTTTTTTTTTTGTTGAGACAGAGTCTCACTATGTCACCCTTGGTACAGTGCCATGGCATCACAGCTCACAGCAACCTCAAACTCTTTGGCGTAAGCAATTCTCTTGCCACAGCTTCCCAAGTAGCTGGGACTACAGGTGTCCGCCACAATGCCCGGCTATTTTTTTTTTTTTTTTTTTTTTGGCTGGGGCCGGGTTTGAACCCACCACCTCTGGTATATGGGGCGGGCGCCCTACTCCTTTGAGCCACAGGCACTGCCCACCCAGCAATTCTTTGTTGCAGTTGTCATTGTTGTTTAGCAGGCCTGGTTTGGGTTCGAACTCCCAGCCTCAGTGTACGTGACTGATACTGTAACCACTGTGCTAAGGGTGCCAAGCCAATAGCATGTCTCTCAAAGGCATTAGCCTATATTGTGCCTTTGTGAAAGTCACATACGCACCTGTCTGGGCAGACACCTATCTCATCCCATGGCAGAGTGAGCAGGTGAAACATTTGGCCCCCAAAGCAAGCTTGGCTAGGAATAGTTCTTGGCTGGATTTGAGTTCTTCTTCTCCATAAAAAAATGTACAGTTTTAAATTTTAGTTTTATAGTTTCCACTCAAAATGCCACTTTCCAAAGTTCCTCTTTGGCTCTTGTGAATAATGCAGCTATGAACATAGGTGTACACATTTTCTTTTTTTTGGAGACAGAGTCTCACCCTTGGTAGGGTGCAGTGGCATCATAGCTCACATCAACCTCAAACTCATAGGCTCAAGAGATTCTCTTGCTTCAGCCTCCCGAGCAGCAGCGACAACAGGCAACCGCCACAAGGCCTGACTGTTTTTAGAGGCGAGGTCTCTCTCAGGCTCAGGCTGGTCTCAAACCTTTAAGCTCAGGAAAACCACCCACCTCGGCCTCCCAGAGTTGTAGGATTAAAGGCGTGAGCCACCGTGCCGGCCCAGGTGTACATATTTTTGTTTGAGTAACTTTTCAGTTTGGGGGGGTATGTACTTTAGAATGGAAATGCTGACTCACTCCTTTATTTAACTTATATTGGTAAATGCTTACCTTGGTATTTATTGCTTCTGAGACCTTAGAGCACTATCCTTCTCTGTGCCTTGATTTCTTCATTTATAAAGAGGGCTACGTGACAAATTTATCTCACGGGGTTATTGAGAATTAAATGAGTGAATTGGCTCCACCCCTATAGCACATTGGTTATGGCACCAGCCGCATACACCCAGTGGGGGTGGGTGTGAACCTGGCCCAGGACAGCTGAACAACGACAACTGCAACAAAAAAATAACCGGGCGTTGTGGCGGGCACCTGTAGTCCCAGCTACTTGGGAGGCTGAGGCAATAGAATCGCTTGAGCCCAAGAGTTAAAGGTTGCTGTGAGCTATGTCACCACAGCACTCTACCAAGGGTGACAGTGAGACTCTTGTCTTATAAAAAAAAAAAAATTGAGTGAATTAATGTCTGCCCTTGGAACTTTTCTTGCTAAAATTATCTGGGCAGGTGCATACCTACTAAAGTTTGTTTACATTTTTAGATTTGAACAATTTCTTTTAAAAAAATTGTAAGTATAATCACCAAAAAACAAAACAAAACAAAAAAGCAAAGCCCTAGGAACAGTGCCTAGCACTCAGTAAACATTGGCAATTGTTACTGCTTTTACCTCCTTGCCAGGATTAAGTAAGATAGCACAGAAAGCATGTTACCTGGCTTCCTGAGCAGTTACTTATTCTTTGGTTTACAATTCATGCTGAGAACATTCTGTCAAGAATGTAACATTACAAACTTTTAGGCTACTCTTGGCCAAATAAAAATAGAGTTGTTTTAATCAAAGGATGGTTCTTGAAAAGGATTTGGCATGACTCAAGAGCAATTCTCTCTTTTTTCTTTTTTTTTTTAGAGACAGTGTCTTACTTTGTCACCCTTGGTAGAGTGCTGTGGCTTTACAGCTTACAACAACCTCCAGCTCTTGGGCTTAGGCGATTCTCTTGCCTCAGACTCCCAAGTAGCTGGGACTACAGGCCCCCGACACAATACCCGGCTATTTTTTTTTTTTTAATTTTTTTAATTTTTTTTTGAGACGGAGCCTCAAGCTGTTACCTTGGATAGAGTGCTGTGGCATCACAGCTCACAGCAACCTCCAATTCCTGGGCTCAAGCGAGTCTCCTGCCTCTGCCTCCCAAGTAGCTGGGACTACAAGCGCCGGCCACAATGCCCGGCCATTTTTTGGTGGCAGCCACCAGGGTTGTTTGGCAGGTCCAGGGGCTGGAGTCGAACCCACCAGCTCAGGTGTACGTGGCTGGTGCCTTAGCCTGTTGAGCCACAGGCCCCGAG
>CAUYRH010008914.1:0-15412 GCA_963574655.1 Perodicticus potto
TCTTAGGACTGCCTTTGCGGTATCCCAGAGGTTCTGATAATTCGTGTCTTCATTGTCATTTAAATTTTGTTCCAAAAAATTTGGGAATTTCCTTCTTAATCTCTTTTTTTACCTAGCTATTCTTCAGCATAAGGTTATTTAGTTTCCATGTTTTTGTATGAGTATTCAGATTCTGTTGTTATTGAGTTCAACTTTTATTCAATGATGGTCTGAGAATATGCAAGGAATAATTTCTATTCTTTTAAATTTGCTGAGGTTACACTTGTAACCTAAGATGTGATCAATTTTGGAGTATGTTTCATGGGCTGATGAGAAGAATGTGTATTCAGTTGTGTTAGTATGAAATGTTCTATAGATGTCTGTTAAATCCAATTATTGTATCGTTAAGTTTTAGTCTAAAATTTCTTTGTTTAGCTTCTTATCAGAGGATCTATCCAACACTACCAAAGGAGTGTTAAAATCTCTGATTATTATGGTGCTGGAGGAAATCAAGTTGCTCATGTCTGTTAGAGTTGCTCTTATAAATTGAGGCACATTCTAGTTCGGTGCATAAATGTTAATAATTGAAATCTCATCATGTTGAGTGTTACCCTTAACAAATATGAAGTGTCTATCCTTATCTTTCCTTACTTTTGTTGGTTTAAAGCCTATTATATATGCAAATAAAATTGTGGCACCTGCTTTTTTCTGATTTCCATTTGCCTAAAATATAGATGACCATCCCTTCAGCCTGAGTCTATATTTATCTTTTAAGGAAGATGAGATTCCTTTATGCAGTAGATATCTGGCTTGAGTTTTTATCAGCCAACCTGTGCCTCTTTAGAGGACATTTTAAGCCATTCCCATTAATTGAGAATATCGATAATGGTAGAATTTGGGATATTGAGTTTTTCGAAAGTCTTGTGGACATTTTTAATCCTTTCACCACTGGGGAAGTAGGAATTTGATCAAACATTTCTGAGTGAGTTTACTTTTGTGGTAGAGGATTGCGCTGGTCATTATGGAGGATAGGTCTCAGAATATCCTGAAGTGCTGGTTTAGTTATGGCAAATTTCTTCAACATGGGAATGTCATTAAAGTATTTAATTTCTCAACCATGAATGAAACTCAGTTTCACTGGATACTGGAACCTGGGTTGAAAGTTATTTTCTTTTTGGAGATTATAAGTCAATGATCACCCTCTTCTAGCTTGAAAGGTTTCAGCAGAGAGAGCTGCTAATATTCTTCCCCTTGTAAGTTATGGTTTTCTTCCATTTGGCTGCTTTCAGAATTTTTATCTTCATTTTAACTTTGGCGAAGTTAATTATAATATGCCTAGGAGACGTTTCTTCAAGTTGAGTTGTGCTGGGGTTCTGAAACTTTCTTCTATTTGAATTTCAGAATCTCTTGGCATGTCTGGAAAATTCTCCTTCATTATCTCATAAAGAAGAGACTCCTTGCCTTGTGCAACTTCATCACCTTCAGGGATTCCTATAAGGCGACTATTAGTTTTCTTTGAATTATCCCAGAGATCTCTGAAAGAATGATCTGTTTATGCTCTCAATTTCTCTTCCTCCTTGTCTGCTTAGGAGCATTCAAAAACTTTGTCTTCAATGTCAGAAATCCTTTCTTCTGTCTGCTCCATTCTATTACTGAGGGATTCTATTGTATTTCTCAGATCTTTGAGGGCTGCAAATTCTTGTCCCAATGTGTCAAAATCTTTGGTGATTTTGTCTTTGAATTTGTTGAAACTTTTGAAATACTCCTTGAATTTCTAATTCCAACTTTACTTCCATTCTATTAATCTTATTTGCAATCCAAATTCTGAATTCAATTTCTGACATCTCAGCTGTCTGTTTATGAATGAGATCTTCAGTTGTGTCTGCCATGTTGTTCCTTGGGGGAGTTGATCTCCTCTGGTTATTCATGTTACTGGAGTTTTTCTTCTGATTCCGCTCCATGATTATTTTACACTATTTGGCTAGATAAGCAGATAAGGTGAAGTTGGGTTGGGGGCCCCTGGAGTAGTGATTAACCAGCCCTTTGCCCGAGAGCTGGGACTGGTGTCTGTACCTTTTCCCCTAGAGCTTTGCAAAGGACCTGTACAATGCTACAGCCTGAGAAACTGGGACCTGCTTGGTGTGATGGGGCTAAGTGGCTCTGTCTGGTTTTCAGCTGGTCTCTGTCCTACCCTAGTGAATCAGTTACTCTGGGTTGAAGTCTCAGCTGTGGAGAAATACCAGCAATTAAGTCGCCCACCTTCTACAGGCAACAACTGGAAAAGGAAAATCAAACCTTCCCACAACCACACACCCAGGGTACCACCTTGGATAGTCCTTGGGTGATTGGCCCAGTTCAAGAGGTCCAAATCAATTGTTCCAGTCAGCACTGGTCTAAGGTGGGAGAGTTCAAAAGTTCTCCAGCAATTAGATAGCAGGGGTCTGCTAGTAGCTCAAGCCTCTCTCCAGTGCTCCATGAGATCAGAAGGACCCACCAAGCAAATGAATTAGTCTGGGAAGATTGATGCCTCCTTCCCCACCTTGCACTTCTGCCACACACAGTCACTGGTAATCCCACAGGGCTGTGACCCAGTTCCCTTCAATGAGCCAATGTTCCAGGGGTTTGAGCCTGCCTGAGTCACAGGGAGATCTATGTCTCCTCGGCTAGGCCGCTGCTCTCTGCCACTATCTTGCAGGGGTAGCTGAGGCCTGAAAACCTTGAGTGCTTAATGGAGGCTGGGACAGTTCACTCATTTCCAGCCCCGGCCCTAATTGATATTGCTGACAGAACAGAACAATTTCCCAGAATTTATTTCTGTCCTGGCTATATTCCCCTGCAGATCAGGCACTGTTTGAGTTTACAGAACTGTGACTCAGCCCCATCTGTGCTGCTGCCTGGGGCTAGGGTATCTGTCTCGGCTGCAGTCTGTGTGGGGTGGGCACCATCAGAGCTCACACTCAGCTTTTGGTTTCCCACCTCCCTTTGTCTCAGCTATGATCCCCTGAGGGCTGGGTGTGCCTTAGGCTCACTAAAGCAGTCCTGGCTCAGCTGCACCCTGGGAGTATGCCATCTCTGAGCATGAGTTTTCTAGTCCTCATGCTCTGCCCAGGCAGTTACTGCCTCAGGCATACCTTTTACTCATGGGGCGTGCATTTCCATCCCAGATCTGTTCCACCAGTGGCTGCTACCAGAGAAGATGCCCAGCTTCCTCTGGTTGCCCAGAGAGGCAGGGAGAGTGTCTCTTCAAACTATTCCCAGGATGTGAGCACCATTGTTCCTGCTGCCACTGCTGCTGCTCTGTGCTGCAGGGCACTTACTTTCCCTCTCCTGTAGGGTTCCCTCAGCCTCAGTTCACCACCTTCTCCTTACTCCTGTGCTGCAGAATCAGCACAGAGTGCAACAGCCCACACCGTGTCCACACCTCTCAAGAAAATGCCCAAGAATCTGGACTCCATGGGAGACAGCCTCCAGACCTTGGGGTGAGAGTGGAGGGAAGTTCTGGGAGTTCGGAAATGCAGGTAGAGAATATATACAGTTTTATACAGTTTTATGCCTGGCAGGAGAGTGCCATGGCACATTCATAAGTCCTCTCTGGGGAAGGAGTTCTGGTTTTTACAGGGTCTCTCTCGTGGGATAAAATAGAAGGGGATCTGAACTCTGCTTGCTTGTTTGTATGGAGTATACATGTGAGCTGTTCTCATGTTCACCTGTCTGCTTGGTGATGGATTTTGTACATATTGTTTGTTTCCTTGGGGTCACAGCTCACCTCAGCAAGGTTGATGTGTGTTCTTCAACCTTCTTTCTTGGCTCAGCTCAAAACCATTGCTAAACTTCTAACTTGCTAAACTTCTGTCCTTTAACTCTCCTTCTGGATGGGAGCCTCTGTGGAAAGCTGGCTCCAATCGTCCATCTTCCCTCTGCCCCATCCCACTTTTTATAGTTAAAGCACCATTTGGATGGAGCAACAAAAGTTAATAATTGCTGGTTTTATCTAAGAAAGAATCAGGGAGCATTAATAACATTTCTTGCTTTCCTCAACATAAAGAGGTGAAGTTTTTTGTTGTTATTCACACATAAAAGTATGTTTAGCAGATTGATGTACAAATTCTCTCTACCTGAGTTTTATGTTACTTAAATACAGAATTCACTGATAGAAAAAGATACATGATATTGCACATTAATTAAAAAAAGATTTAAGTTATTTTTTAGATTAAAATTCCTGAACAACAAATAAGGTTATAAACACGTAAAAGTATCAAGTCTCAGCAAATAAGAAGCTCAATTTATAAAAGATGCCCCATCTTTTATTTCTTTACAGATATCCATGCATTCTTTTACCATTATATTTATTTCATTGTAATTGTTTATTTATGTTTAAAAGTTCTAGCAGAGCAGGAACCATATTTAATTCATCTTTGTGATAAAATATAGAGTTGATGATCAATAATTACTTGATAAATAAGTGAATAAATGCATTTATTTTTGTTGAATAGGAAGCAACATTCCTAAATTCATATAACTAACAGTGTTAGAATTCGGGTTTACAACTTCTAACACAGGATTCTTTTTTGCTGTTTCGTGTCTATCACACTCTACTGCCAACCAGATATTTACTGGTAGGCAAGTTAGTCTCTCCTATGAGCTACTTGTTTTTCAAATATAAAACTAAACCATGGTAAACCATCTGGTTCGTAAGTTCTTTTCTTGTTCTGACATTTTAATTTTAATATTTATTCTGTGCTTAATTAGACAAATAGTACTGCATGTATAGGGCAGGTAATGTTATATTCTGCTCTGCAAAGCCCTCATCAAATTGATAATACACGCCATCATGTACAAGACACAAAATAATGATTAAAATACTAAGTAAATCTTTCTGCAAAAGAGCACTTATTTAACAGAGAATTAAGATCACAATCTCTCCTTTTCTTCAATAGCTTCATTACTATCACTTACTGGTCATTAACTTTCAGATAATATGAAAACGAAAATCCGTACACTTTCAGGTTAACCAATAATGCCATTCAGTGACACTATGATTATAGCTCTTCCCTGCACAGGCTGCTTTGGGCTGCACCCTACATAAACTACAGCTATTTACCAAAACAATTACCTTCTCTAAACATTTCTGCTTCTAAAGGGCTGAAATAATTCCAAGGTTTCCAAAAATCAATTCAGTAAGTATTTTATAATAGAACTTTTTACTATTTAAAATGTGCACTCTTCATATGGAAAAGGGTAGGTATTCATAAAATAAAATGGCAAAATAGCTCATAGCAAAGGTAGTCATATTGACTGGCATTCATTCCTTTTTAAAGCACTGCTTTGAGTTTTTTATAAGAGAACAGAGATCAGTCATGCTTGGAGAAAATATGAAATTTCAAAATAAAGGAATTTTTGCTACTTCAGATACTTTTTTCCTAGATTTTTTTTAATAGATTTATCTCAAAAAAAAAAAAAAAGAATCTTTAAAAGGCAGCATAGAATAGTGGTTTAGACCCTGGGCTCTAGAGCCAGACAGCCTGGGTTCAAGTTTCAGTTGCGCAGTTAGTAGCCTAGCTTTGGACAAGTGACTTAATTTACTCTCACATTTGTTTCTTTATATTTAAAATGACGTAAATAATAGTACCAACCCCATAGTCCTGATGCAAGAGTTAATGTTAGTAATTCTAAAGGGCTTATAAGAGTTTTAGGCTATCTGCAAAATTTGCCTGATAAAGAAATAAACCTGCTTATAATGATTTTCTATACTGGAGTAGACACAAAAGATTTCAAACCTGTAACAGAGACCAAAGGATTCTGGTGTAAACTAGAGAAGATGATAGCTGAGTGGCAAAACTGATGGATGAAGATGAAAGCTACATAGGCAAAACAGTGAGAGAAAAGAATGAAGATGAAAGGAAAAAAAACTATACTCCATGTGCAGTTATCTTTAAAAATGTATGAGCAAAATTATCTAACTTTCTATAATACATATATCTATAAACATATAGATGTTTGCAACTTGTTTTAAAGCATAAACATCTCAACTACAAAGATCTATAGGATTCTTTTTAAAAAAGGAAAATAAACTGTACTGTATTTCAAATGAAATATCAAATAAAATGTGGAAAAGTCTTCCTATCAAAGAAATGCTTTGTGCTACATTTTATAGGCAGGCAAAAATAAAGATACAACTTAGTATTTGGAACACTGAGAAATTTTGGTTTGCATGAAGATAGGATAATTTAATAACAAAGTACAAAATGCCAAGCTTGGACAGTTTGCTGCCTGCTATAATTACTTTTAAAAGAACACATTAAAAGAACATTGTGATAAATGCAATTCCATACAAAAGACCACAAACATAGGCAAAATATTTAAAAAGAAAATAAGTAGGGGGAAATGATACCTAATAGACCCATATCGAGGGTTCTATAAGTAAGTTTATGAGAAAATATATTAAGGAGGAATTTGAAGATAAGTACAAAGTCTGTGACGAAAAGGGGAACTTCAGATTGTGGAAGACAAAGAGGAACAGGAGAGGTTAAAGAAGGTTAAGGTACCAAATGTTACCATGTATATGGGAGAGAGAGAGCAGGAAAAGGGACATATGAAGGCAGTGTACAAGTCATAGAGATGATACAGATGTGTAAGTTAAAAGGTATAATTAATAAATGATAAGAAGCTATGCCCAGAATATTAATTCCCAGTACTTTTTAGATATGGGTTTAATTATTTTTAAAGATAACAAATATATGAGCAAAGAAAATTAAATTCAGAATCATAAAGCTGAAAGAAGCTAAAGTATTGTCCAATTCAATCTTATCATTTTTGAGATTAGGGAAATGAGGCTCAGAAAAATGTGATGATTTGCTTTAAGTCACAGAACTGATTAGCAGCAGAGTTAGAGCTCAAGCTCAGAATCAATCACTTGACTCACTGAGCCAGTGCTCTTTACAGTATATCCACTCAACCTCTCCTGGAAGAGGGCTGGATTTTGCCTTACCCAATTACCCTGAATAATGTTAATTCCAGCAACCCAGTACAACTAATAAATTTAAAACCAGTTTGAATGTGTACCAAAGCAAAATAATCTCCTACAGTACATAGTATTAAAAATATTTATCAGAAAGTAAGGAAAATATCTTTGAAATATATAGTGTGTTGTTTTCCAACTTAGTTGTTGCTAAACAAAAATTAGCAGAGTCTGAGCTTGCTAACTCAGAGTCCTAGAAACTAAAAAAACTATATATAGTAGCTGAAAATAATTTCAACTTCTCAATTTTTTGTGCATTCATTCAAAAAATATTTATGGAGTATATCATTGTCAGCCACCATGTTGGGAACCAGGAATATAGTAATCAAAATAAACTATTCCTTTCCAATACTGTGCTTGTAAATTAATAGCAATCAACTCTCTAAGGAAAAGTGCTACTTTGTATCATTTGCCAATATCCATGGTATAAATACTCCAAAATCTATGATTTCAAGCTAACCAACAAGACATTACAGAATATTATACTGGGAAATGGTACACAGTAACACATCATTATGTGATGCTTCCCTTAGCCTTCACAAGCCAGAGTAAGCCAGAATGAGCTAGACTCATCATGCTCCTGGACCTCTGAGAAATACATAGGTCACTACGAAAATTTTGAGACTTACTCTCTTGCAGTCTATTATTTCACTTCCAAGAAACACAGTCAACAGTATCTTTTATGGTTCACCTGTGCAAATTACAATTTGCTTGGCTTACCAGTGTTGCTGGGAAGGCTTGTTTTGTTTCATCAGGTGGATTTTACTTTTCTTGATCTTCGTATATTTCAAAATGTTCATAATGACTCACATATGTTCTGTTGGAAGAGGTAGATAATTAAGAACACTAGAAGTTGCACAAAGTATTACATATTGTGGTGTAAGTGTTATGAAAGGAAGACACAGGGTGGTGAATTAATGGAAACACATCTCTTAAAGTGGAGTAAGCATGTCTTTCTGAGATGACCTAAGTATTACATCCTGGAAATCAGCTGAAGGAAAATCATCCCAAGAAGAAGAAAAGTAATATAAGGGAAGGCAATCAGAGAAAGTATATACTGATAAACAACCAAACTTGCTGTTAGCAAATCACTCACAAAAGCAAAGTGTAGGTGGTGCAAAATATTTATTTACCTTTTTTGTTAATTCATTTTCTAATTCAAAGTTCACTGAGGCTGGAACCCAGGGAGTTTCTCCTCTTTTGTTTTCCCAAGAAATCATTGGTCTTTTTCTACTTTTCTCCCCCCTTTTCAGGTTCTAAAGAAGTGGTACAATTTTTAACATTCTGAGCTCCCACCAGCTTCCCAGAAGTGAGGCATTGCCCAACAGCAAGCACATCCTAAGAGAGCACTTAAGTCTTTCTAACTAATCATGACAGAACATCTATAAGTCCAATCGCCTTTGTACAACTGGATACTTCATAGTACAATGACTATAGCTGAATCACATCTACGACTATATTTTATTCCTTCTTATCTTTTTTCCTCTAGGTAGGTACTAGATAAGGAAGAAAAAAGAAAAGGAATAAGAAATAAAGTTCTGTCATGACATGCAGGTTTTTTTTTTATTATTTCACAATTTTGGATCATTTTAAGTATTTTGTTATTTAAAAATGAACAAAAACTTTATATTCTATAGGCCGTTTTTCACTTTCCAGTTCATTGCCTAATGTCAGAAGTACCTGAGGATATATTAGAGAAAGCTATAGATTTTTATAGCACTGAATGTTCCAACATCCTTTAAAGATACCTTGTTTAATATTTTCAATGAAAATGCCAGCACTAGTCATACTAACTCATATCTTCACTCTCTTATACATTTCATCTATACACAAAGCCTTGAATTTAGAAAATGTCCTGCAACTTCTAATTGAGTGAGAGATTCTTTTGCTGCTAATGAAAATAATACCAACATAAATCTGATTGCTATGAGTACGTGAGAAATTTCTACAGCAAATAGCTATATGATAATACATACTGAGGAATGGAAGATTTGCTACTTCATAGATTTAAATGTCTTTTTAAAATTTTTCAGTATTATAGGTAAACAATAAATATATATATTTATAGGGTATATGTAATGTTTTGATATAGGCATACAATGTGAATTAATCAAATCAAGGTAATTGGGCTACCCATCACCTCAGGCATTTGTCATTTGTCATTTTTTTGTGTTAGGAACATGCTAATTTCACTCTTTTAGTTATACTAAAGTATATCCTAGCTTTTTGTGTTTTTTTTATTACCGTGTCAAATATTATTCTTTCTATCAAACTAAGTATATTTTCGCGCCCATTAACCATCCCCACTTTACCTTATGTCATGACCAACTAATACAAAATTGTTATTCAAATTGTTTCTGTGGTTTTTCCAGAGCTACCATGTTCAAGCTACACGTGTTTCTACATTTGAGTTAATAAAAAAAGATTATTTCATCAATTACGTACTTACAAAGATTTTTTAAACAGATTTTTAGTCTTCAAGAAAAAATGTTTCAAAAGAGATACTTCATGTGAGAAAAACACACCAGTTTAGTATAGATTGAGAATTTTTATTTTGAAATGTCTCCATACTTCTAGAAAGTTAGTTATTAAAAAGATATGGTAGATTTGGTTTTAATCAATGTTAGTTATGTAACCCAGAACTGGTTTTAATCCCATGTAATCAGTCAGACACTTACCTTTAGAAAATAAGCTATCTGTTAATGTTGGTCTCATTGCTTTGAAGGGCAGCCAGTAGGTGGTAGAGTCACTCTAATGAATAGTCACCAAAGACTAGGTTGCTCTGCTCCCTCTGCTGTAAACAATGTAACTTCACAAGAATACTTTCCCCAAAGTCCAGCTACAATCCCTAATGTTTTTCAGTAGAATGAGTCTGACCAACATGGCTCTTTCAGTAATAAATTCAGCCTTTTGGGTTCAGACATTGTATGGTAGCCTCATATTTCTACAGAGTTATCTGAAAATGCTATTAGCATCCAAATATATTATTATTTTCTGAGATGGCAAAATAGGGACACGGTCCATAATCCAAAATTGTTGGGACCCAATATGTTTCAAAACTTGGAATTTTTAGAGAGGCAACATAGTGAATATATCACATATTCTAATACAATCAGTTCATGTTGGATCAGTATGAAGTCATTAAATAAAATATTTCTATAGCAAAACAGAGGCAAAAATAAAGACTGCTAACAGCCTCTCATTAGTTCAGGTAGAGTCTTTATTCCAAAGAAGTTCATATTAGCTCCAGTTTTGCCACCAAATGAGTGACAAAAAAATTTTTGAATTAAGAATTCTTAAGATATTTTTCAATTTTGTAATTATAAATGAAAATAAAATTTTATATACGAGATATCTACTAACATAGGGATATATGTAATATTAAAACATGTCTAATCTCCAAATGTTCTCCAATTGATAAAAGACAACCCAAGCAAAGCAATTATTTAAAATATATTTAATAAGCACTAAAGAAAATACCAAGAGAGTGATATAAGTATTCCCAGAAGAAGTGTGAATGTAGAAGGCATCAAGAATAGCCTTCCAGTGAAGCTTGGCTGAGTCCTCAGGAATATGCAGAAGTTAAACAGCTGGATGCAAAAGGGAAGAACATTGAAGGCAAAGTAAAGAATATGCACTAAAGTACTGAGGACAGATGATAAGGCTGGTTTTGGAGCATTTCATATATAATTCAGTTGACTAGAAGAATAAAGGAGTGGAAAGAGAAGAGACTGGAGACTAGTGCCAGAAAATCTTTACATACCATGCATTGAGAAAACCACAGATGAATTAGAAAAATACTGTAAAGTAGCAATTTGCATTATTAGATTATAACAGAAAGTATTAAATAAATATCTGTAGCACCATAGTGACATAAATAATTGATTTTTAAAGATAAGAGAGAATAGGCAATCTTCTGTGCAGAAGAGGTCCAGATCACTTATGTGATATTCCCCCCACCCAGCCTCTTAAGTGAGAGCAAAGTGACATTTTTCCAAAGAGCACAGTATAGAAAGAGAGGAAAAGCATAGCTCTACAGTGGAGAAACCTGACAAACTCTACTTAGCCAGGTGGTCAGGGCTAACTTCAACTGTCATAAGTCAGGTTGATAGCAAGTACTCATGATATAATGTGATGAGAATATCAACTTACTATAGTCTTCCTCCTAAGACTCATAACCCTAATCTAATCATGAGGAAACCATTAAAAAATCCTAGGTGAGGCCTTTGTATAAACTTTCTGACCAATACTCCTCAAAACTATCGAAGTAATTAAAATAAGAAGTCTGAGAAACTGTCTCAGTTCAGAGGAGCCTAAGGAAACACAAAGATTAAAAATAATTTGGTATTCTAAGTGGGATCCTATGACAGAAAAAAAGAACATTAGGTAAAACTTAAGGACATTTGAATAAAATGTGGTTTTTTGTTAATAATTATATATCAATATTGGTTTATTAGTTGTTACAAACGTACCACAGTAAAATAAATTGTTGACACGGAAAAATTGGTATGGAATATGTGAGAACTCTCTGAATCATCTTTACTACTTTTCTACAAATATCAAACTATTTTAAAGTTTTAAAAATTTGCTAAAAAATAATAGCATTGTATTATAGAAAGAAAAGATCTCTTAAAATATAGGTGACGAAAATGTTGTGTTTTTCATTGGAAGACTGAAATGATTTTGTCCCTTTTCCTCATTTCTCCAGATCCTTTGTTATATAAGAATGGCAATATGCTATCAATTCTCTAAAGTTTTCTTTTTTATAAAAAAGAATTTAGAGATGGGACTCTCTGAAGATGTAATTTGATCTAAAGCATGGAAAAGTATAGCATTCAAAGTTTCAGCTGTGTCTACATATAGTCAACAATTTGTAGGTGACCCAGAAATGGATTATTTCAATGCATTTTTTAGATGAGTTGCCCCAGGCCACAGCAGTGGAAGACTCAGTGAAGAAAGGGATAGTTGGAGGGAGTGAAGAAGGTATAATTTTACACTATAATATAAAGCACTACCTGGTCTGATAAAGTTAAGTGGATCAATATGAAAATAGTGTTTTTGGATTAGGAAGGGTGTGGATACATTGTGTGTGCAGGAGCCCACTGGATGAACACTAGCACAGACATCTCAGAGGAAACCAGGTAAAGGTTCCAATGCCTTTTCTTGACCCCTAAAAACCACCTAACTTGTCATTCTGAGTCACTTTTTTTTTTTTTTTTTTTTTTTTTGCAGTTTTTGGCCAGGGCTGGGTTTGAACCCTCCACCTCCAGTATATAGGGCTGGCGCCCTACTCCTTTGAGCAACAGGTGCCGCCCGGTCACTCATTTTTAAGCTTTTATTGTTCATAAGAATTTCCAGGAATTGCTCTAATTCCCTTCCTAATCCAAAAACACCCTTCCTGACCCAAAAACACTATTTTCAAATGTGGGTAGAAAACAAGAATTTATATTTTTATATGCTTACAAAAAAGTAAGCATACCTGATGAAAGTAACTAGCACATCAAATTTGGAAAAGAACAAATCAAAAGTGAATCATTCAATTAGATTCAATAATTAGAATATGGGCCCAGAGGTTAGATTAACATCGAAGAGTAAGATTTTAGCTTGTTCAGTTTAGAAAGAAAGCATCCTTTTCAGGATGCTGAATTTCTAAAAGGTACCCCTTTCAAAGGCAAAGTAGGAAAGGGACTATTTTGGGTGTATATCTTAGCTGGCAGAGCAATGATGTTATAGGCTAAATAATGGCCACCCAATGATATGAGGCCCTAAACCTTAGAACCCGTAAATATTACTTTCTAAGGAAAGAGAGTCTTTGTGTATGTAATTAAGTTGAGGACCTTGAGCTGAAGCAATAATTCTCAGTTATCTGTGTAAGCCCTAAATCAAATTACAAATGTCATTCTCATGTTGCAAACACAACGTGAGAATGAAAAGATGTGAAGGAGTGATGCAGCCACGAGCAAAGGATTGCCACCAAACACCAAAAGCCGAAAGAGGGGGAAGAAATCTCCTATGGAAATGTCAAGATAAATGTGATCTCGGTGACACTGATTTTGGCCCAGTGAATTTGTTGATGAACTTGGGACTTCCAGAGCTATGAGAGCATAAATGTCTTTGTTTTAAGTCATCAGTGGGGTAATTTTTCATAGCAGCCACAGGAAATGAATATCAAGGAAATGAATAGGAGTGCTGTGGCCCTGCACAGAGTGTCTCTACAGAGAAGTTGGAGATATGCTCTTTCAAAACTTAGGGAGATATCATTTTGGATTACTAAAGAGTCAAAAAAAGGCAGAGAGGCAAGAACCTAGAATGTTTTCATGAGATCAACCACATGAAGAATTTAAATTCAGTCATTGCTTCTACTTTCAACTATGGAGGACAATCTTACAAGATATATAGTTTTAATTTGACCCTTCTACTACAGTAAATCCATTTTGTTACTCCACTCTCTCAGTATCTAAATGTCTCAGGGATTTATGCAGATTTTAAAGTCATGGAGCAGTAACAGGAAGTGTGCCTTGCCCTTAACTCACCCTTGATGTTGTTCTCATCGTAGGAAGAGGGCCCCGGAGGAGATGAAGTTCAGGAGTGACAACAGTGAGAAGAACTAAATGTAAATGTTGGTCTCTGGGAGCAGGGAAAGGTATGAGAAAAGCACAGAAGAAAAACTGACAGCCAGCAGGTAACACAGAAACAAACTCAAAGCAAACATCTTGGTTAAGGATGGTGATGTTGACCCTTGTGTGTTTTCTAAACAAGTATTAACCAAGCCAATTTTTATACTGACTGTTTCCTAGTTTCTCCCTTTCTTTTCTCCTTCCTTTCCTTTTTTATTTTCTCCCTCTCTCCTTTCCTTCCTTTTGACCTTCCTCACACAGGAACACACTTGCACGTGTGCACATGTCTGTATATGAACATTTATATGCAATCAGCCCTCCATATCTATGAGTCTTGCATGCTGGATTCAACCAAGATGGCATAAGTTCTGTATCCATGAATTTGGGCAATGTGGAATAGAAAATATTTGGAGAAAAAAATGGATAGTTACTTTTGAGCAAAACAAGTACAAACATTTTTATTTGTCATTATTCCCTAAACAATAGCGTATACAACTTACTTATATAGCATTTGCATTGTATTAGGTATTACCACTAATATAGAAATAGTTTAAAATATACAAAAGAGGGGGTGGAGCAAGATGGCTGACTGGAAGCAGCTTCTGAAAAAGGCTCCTATCCAAAAGGGAGGATAACCTCTAGAAACTGCACAATTGAGCTGAATCCTGGGAACCCAGCCAAGAGAGAGAAGTGATTTCTGTGGATAACCTCTGCTGAGAGTGGCTGCAGCCCCAAGAAGGCACGCTTCAGAGGCCTAACCCCCCCACCCCCACTGAGACTGATGGAGGAGGTCCCTAGGCAGCTCTCCCACCCTTACCTGCCCGAACAAGAGCTCCATCAGGAATAGACTACGGGCGGGGCTGCGGCGAGGCTCCCTCCCCTCCAGCCAGGGAAGCCGCAGGGCTCCAGCAGTTCCCCCCCTGGCGAGTGGGTCTCCTGGCTACGGGGCAGCTCCGTGCTTGCACAGCTTTCGTGGATCTGCCTTCTGCCAGGAACTCTGCTTGCAACCACTGGGCCTCTGCTGGGCGGCCCTTGGCCAAAACGCTCCTGGCGGCTGTCTGGTCCTACACCCAGGCTTGAGGGGCCTCTGCAGGTCAGTGGTCTGTGAGTGACTCTGCCGGTGACCACCAGACCTTTGCAGATCTTTCCCCAGCCAGGAACGCCCCCGACTACTAAGTCATCTGCAAGGGTCCAGCAGTTCCACCCCTGGCAAGTAAACCCCTTCGAGACTGGGCGGTTCTATGCCTCTGCAGCAGAGTTCTCGTGGGCCTACCTTCTGCCAGGAACTCTGACTGCAGCCGCCAGGCCTCTGCTGGGTGGCCCACAGCCAGAAACGCTTCCAGCAACTGCCTAACCCTACTACACCCATGTTTGCCGGGCCTCCGCAGATTCACTGTCTGCTAGAGACTCTCCCAGTAGCCACCAGACCTCGGCAGGTCTGTCCCCAGCCAGGATCTCCCCCTGCAACCATGCAGGCCTCTGCCTGGCATCTGCAGAACCCCTGCAGGCCTCCCCCTGGGGAGTAAATCCCGTGGTGACTGTGTGGCCCCGCTCCCAAGTTTCAGGGCTCCCACAGGTCTGCCTCCTGTCAATAACTTTGATGGCATCTTCTAGGCCTCTGCAGGCCCATCCCTGGCAAGGTACTCTCCCGGCGACCACCCGGCCCTGCACCCTCTGCTTGCCGGTCTTCTGCAGGCTGGCCGTCAGCTACAGATTCTGCCAGCAACCACCAGACCGCCGCAGATCTGCCTCTGACAAGGAACTCCCCTGGTGATTGCACGGACCTCTGTCTGGCCCC
>CAUYRH010008917.1:0-14137 GCA_963574655.1 Perodicticus potto
GTGGCGGGCGCCTGTAGTCCCAGCTACTTGGGAGGCGGAGGCAAGAGACTCACTGGAGCCCAGGAATTGGAAGTTGCTGTGAGCTGTAATGCCACAGCACTCTATCCAGGGTGACAGCTTGAGGCTCTGTCTCAAAAAAAAAAAAGGAAGAAATCCTGTCATTTGCAGCAACATGGATGGAACTGGAGGTCATTATGTTACGTGAAATGAGCCAGGCTGGGAAAAACAGATATTGCATGTTCTCACTTACCTGTGGGAGCTGAAGTTCATCTCATAGAGATGGATAATAGAGTGACAGCTCCTAGAGGCTGGAAAGAGGGTGTGTTTGGAGGAGGGAGTGATGAAGAGAGGTTAGCTGATGGGTATAAGCGTACAGTTAGACAGAAGTAACAAGTTCTAGTGCTCAAAACCATACATTGTGTATTTCAAAATAGCTCAAAGACTTGAAATGTTCCCAACACATGGAAATGACAAATATGCCAGGTGACAGATACCCTAAATACCCTGACTTGATCATTATAGTCTGAGTATATAACAAAATATTACATGTACACAAATATGTGCAAATATTGTGTATCAGTGAAAAATTGTTCTAATCAGGATCATCATTTTTGTGCCACTCTCTGTGCCTTGCCCATTCCTGACATGCTGGGCGCCTGGACAGTCTTCATGCTTCCTAGGAGCTGTCTCAGCCAGGTTTGAAGGCCTACACATTTTCTAGAGGGCAATCATTGGGTAGAGTATACAAGGACTGGCTACCTTTATCAACCCCTGGACCACACCACCTTCCAGAAAGGGCTGAAAACTACAGGCTCCCCAGAGACTATTGGGGAGGTGCCCCACTGGTCTTTAATGGGGTCTATTCCCACCTCCAACTCAGACAAGGAAGGCACTGCAAATACCCCAAACCCTCAGCACCGGCCTCAGGTCAGTGCCGCCATCCTGACTGGTCACCCAGGCTTACGATGGACTAAAGAAAGATCCTTCATCTCCAATACTGGATCTGAGACCATGTTTTTTTTCTTGTTGCACAAATAGCATATATTCAAATTTTTTGAAGATAACTACAGAAGGCTCGGCACCTGTAGCTCAGCGGGTAGGGTGCCAGCCACATAACCGGAGTTGGTGGGTTTAAGTCCAGCCTGGGCCTGCCAAACAATGACAACTACAACAAAAAAATAGCTGGGCATTGTGGTGGGTGCCTGTAGTCCCAGCTACTCAGGAGGCTGAGGCAAAAGAATCACTTAAGCCCAAGAGTTGGAGGTTGCTGTGAGCTGTAACGCCACAGCACTCTAACAAGGGTGACAAAGTGAGACTCTGTCTCAAACAACAACAACAAAAAGATAACCACAGAAAAACAAAAGTAAAATAAAATTAACCTGCAATCTCACGATCTAGAAAGAACCATTGATAATACATTTATTTTGTGATGTGTGTACGTGTAGATGTAGGTGGGTGGGCATAGGTGTGTGTTTTTAAATACAAAATGGAATCATACTATAAGTACTGTTTCCTTACCTGCTTTCTTCTCTAAACAATGTGTCATGAGCACCACATGAGCTCTGTGACCTTGGATAAGTTAAACTCTCTATGCCTCAATCCCCACCTGTAAAACGGGGCTGCTGTGAGGATTAAGGATCAAAAATGCTGTTATGTGTAGAGCAGTCAGACCTGGGTCTTGTACCTGGTGTGCCCTCCATAATGTTAGCTATAATTATGTTTATCATTCGTCATCATTCTTAATGGCTGCATAGCATTCCAAGCATATCCCAGTGGATTTAGTTCTCAACCAGACAATCTGCCCCATGACAATGTTTGGAGACATTTTTGGTTACTATGACTTGGGGGAGAGATGCTATTGGCACCCAGTGGAAGGAGCCGAGGGATACAGCTGAACATCATCCAGGGCCCAGGACAGTCCCCCACAGCAAGTCAGTTTCCGAAGGTGGAAACCCTACTCTAAATGATCTGCCCTATTCTACACCACCCTGCAATAGACATGCCGGTGGTGCTTCAGGCAGAAAGAAATGATCCTGGCCTGTCTCAGGGAGAGTAATCTGGTAGGGCAGGGTGACAAGCATGACAAATGGAGGGGCACAGGGGGCAGTAAAGAGGACTATGTGAGTAACTGTCCCTGGACAGTGGGGTAGGAAGGAAAGTCCGAGATGTGTGGCCCTCAAGACCTCCTGTGACCCTTCCAACAACAGTGTGAAGCACAGAGCTGGGTCACATCACCAGTGATAAACCTGACAGTTAATGGCCCTGTGCCAGGAGACAGGCCTCACTGTCATGCTGTCCTGAGATGTCTGGGTGGGATCAGGGAGGGAATTAAATGGTCCCTATACATTATGCCTCCAGGTGGCTTGCGGGGGACAGCTTGGGTGGGGGGGCATCCTCCCATCCTCTAGTCTCCAGACTAGAAACTGAAGGGTCCCTTGGGATTGGACACCAAAAGACATAGTTTTTTTAAAAACTGCTTCCTTTGACAATTAATGACACGGTGGGGGTGAGGGAAGGGGAGAGCAGAGAGAGAAGGAATGAGGGAGGGGGGGGTAAATGAAGAGCAGAGAGAGGGAAGGAGCGAGGGGGGTGGGGTCTTGGTGTGTGTCACACCTTTTGGGGGAAAACACAATTGTAAGAGGGACTTTACCCTGCAAATGTAATTAGTGTAACCTGGTTTCTTGTACCCTCAATGAATTCCCAACAATAAAAAATAAAACAAAGAAAAAAAAAATTTTATTGTGGGATATAGATGCACTTTATGTTTGATGTAATTTTGAATGAGATCTCAAAAACTAAAATGCCCAGGGTCTTCAAGCTCTTCAGCTATCTCTGCTTGCCTTGTTAATCACATGAATATAATTTAATATTTGTACATGTTCCTGGGAATCCTCAGTTATAGGAATTTATCACATTTTTTTCCTAGGGAGACAGCACATGGGTGGAGTCAGGAGAATAATAGGCCCTGATATCTGATCTTTTTCCCATTTCATTTTTGTTATGGGGGGCTGGCTAACAGCAACTCAATTCCCCATGTCATTGCTTAGCCCAGGAATCACGTCTGTTCTCTTATTTTTCTGGTTCTGGAAAGTCGAAGAACTAAAAAGTGTTAAGGAATCATATTTCAGAGTGTAGGTAAATTTAAAATCATTAGATAGGAGATACATATTAATAATTTTTGAGATTACCTCACAGAAGTTCCACAGATACATAAAATACCTGATATATTTTTAACTACAACTTTTTACACTGTTTAAAATATAATTTCTGCCCAAGAAATTAAAAGCAAAGACTCAAACAGCTTACTATACACACAATTTTTATAGCAGCATTATTCACAACAGCCAAAAGATGAAAACAACTCAAATGTTCAACAACAGATAAGTTGATAGACAAAATGTAGAATATCCATATGATGGAATATTATTCAAGCTTTAAAAAGGATTATAATTCTCATACATGATCTAAGATGGATAAACTTTGAAAATAGTACATGAACTGAAATTAATCAGATACCAAAGGACAGATATTGTATTTTTCTAGTTCAATGAAGTGCCTATAATAGGCAAATTCATAGAGGCAGAAAGTAGAAAAAGATAGGAATTGGTAGGAGAGGGGGTATGAGGAATTACTGTTTAATGGGTATGGAGTTTCTATTTGGGATGATGAAAAAGTTCTAGAAATGGATAGTAGTGATGGTTCTATTACATTGTGAATATACTTAACACCACTGATATGTATACCTAAAAATGGTTAAAATAGTGAATTTTATACTATACATATATATCTTACCACAATACAAAATATAGTTTTCATAAAATAAACTCAATGTTGAATTTGATTTCTGAAAACCAGAAGCCTACCATCTCAAATACAAAAGAAGGAAAGAGAACAGATGTACTCAGGAATTTGTGTGATGGTAGGGTTTGGTGTAAAATCAAAGAATTTTATATTTCTTAAATTCTATGTGTTTGGTAGAAATGCGATAATATACACTAGAATTGGATTTCATACTTTATAAACACAGCATCTAGAGTGAGGCCCAGCACTAGTGCTTTAGTCTCCTTTCCCGGTGCCTTCTGCTTTAGTCCTGGCCATGGCAAACACTGCAGGAAAGAGGTATTGTTCCCACCTGGTTAAGTAGAAGAGTAGAAGAAATGAAGCAGCAGGAAAGACAGCAAAATCCTGGCCAGGAATAGGTGTGAGCTGTGATTTGTACATCTGTACTGCCTCTACTTTTGTTGTTTATTTAGAGCTGGAAAGATGGAGGCAAAATCATGCAACAATGTAAGTTAGAAGCATTATAAATAACGCCTGTTTGATTCTGTGTTTGACTGTTAGCAACTGTTGGTTGCCAACCTTGGCAGATATTTTAGGCTGTCTTGCTAATATCTGCTCTCCACATCTTCCTTATGAAGAAAATGCTGATTTTTATTAGGGATGATAATGCGTTCACCTAACAAAATGTGTTTTGCAGTCTCTCTTGAAGTTAGATGTGGCCTGGTAACACAGCCTGGCCAATGAGATGTAAGTGGAAATCTACTGGGGAATTATGGAAAACTTTTGCTTTCCTGAGATAGTTGTATATCCTTTCTCTTCCCCACTTTGTTTAGCCAGGCATGGGGATGTAATCCTATCAGTATTAACAACTATCTTGTTATCATGAAGGTGAAAGCCACTTTTTCAGTTCAACGTATTAGGTTGGAAGGAGTCAATATCCTTCATGACAATCATAACTGTGGATTCTTTAAATCTGGGCTTCTTGTTAGGTGAGAAATTAAACACCTATGTGTTTAAGCTACTGATAGTAAGCTGAGGACATATATCTTTTGGGGAAGGGAGGAAATTCTAGATGAAGGACCAGAAATCCTAGAGATCAAAAGTAATAATTGTATAGGGTAAAAGATACAACTAGAGAGAAGTAGTTTATTTTGGTTGGGGGGCATGGGGAACCACTGCCATAGGGAATATGTGAGAGTCATAAAGACAGATATGTCAAACCAAGTTGTTGGCACTGGAGAAAGAAGGCCTTCCTGTTTGAGATACAACTAGGGGAGTGAAAGAGATGGACAATGGGAGTACTTTTGCAACAATGCCTGAAGGGTAAAGAATATTCAGTTACATACCTGGGTGTTGTCAATAAGGTGTTGTCTCAGTTTGGTCATGTATTCAAATGAAGAGCTGAAACTATGCCACCCTGTGTATGGTAGAATCAGCTGAACTTTTCAGGGAACCTGGGACTATATTCCAATCTTTGCTGAACTAGGTAAACTGATAAAAGTTACTCAAGCTTATAGAATACAGGTTGTTTTTTTCTTTTCTCCTAGAAAAACACCCACACTGAGAGAGTTCAATGGAGATGATTTTAGAAAAGCCTATAAGTAGAAGAAAAGACAGTTATGTAAACAGTTTGGGGCTGCTATGTAGTCTTTGGAGATGAAAATGGAAAATGAAATTCTGTTGTCATAGCTCTGGAGGGTCATAATTTTTGAACTATGTGTAAATCACATGGAACAACTGGAACTGTGGTATCTCCTTATATACTTAGAATCTTGACCTGGAGCATTCTCAGGACTGACCAGGAGATCAATAGTTGCCAAGAATTGCTCAAACAAAATTGAGTAATTGTAAGCACAAAGCAGTTTTCTTGGTTTACTTCCACCAACTCCTAGATTGCTGTTTATCCACCCTAAACAGGTCTGTTGCTGGTTCACGTGTCACATTGATACATTCTAGTGAGTGAGTTTCTCTTTTAATGCTGAAGGAGTTGGGTGGCAAGTGATACCTGTTTTAAATCTCTAGGATATGGCAAACACAAAGATGGAGATAAATTTTAAAATGATATTAATTGAAATCTATGATATTTTAGGTCTTACCTATATTTAATAATAGTTTAAAACTTGATTATATCCTGCTCACCAAGTAAAGATTATGCCAAATTGGGAAAGGAGAAATAGACATCTCTTAACATTCTGTATTATTTCTGACAACAAAGAAACATAAAGTCTAAGAAATGGTGGCACTTATTTCTCTTCTTAAATAGAAGTTAAAAATATATGATTTTTTTTTGTTTGTTCTTTTGGTGTTTCTTATTTTTGAGACAGAGTATCATTTTGTCACCCTTGGTAGAGTGCTACTGATGCTCTCTTGCCTCATCCTCCTGAGTGGCTGAGACTACAGGCACCAGCCACAACTGCTGACTATTTTTTTTTTTTAAAGATGGGGTCTCACTTTTGCTCATACTGGTCTTGAACTCCTGAGCTCAGGCTATAACCCCCCCGTGCCCCACCTTGGCCTCCCAGAGTGCTAGGATTACTTATAGGTGTGAGCCACCGTGCCCAGCTAAAAGTTTTTAAAATTAAGGTGACAGTAGGTGAAGTAGGATGATTTTGAAGTATTTCTTCTTTTTCTATTGCCTATAAGATTTGGCATGATCTGTTTTTTGAAATTATTTTCTATTTTTATTTATAAATATTAGTTGTCTATTTTCTGAAACTTTGGAGAAAAAAAAGAAGTTAACTGATGACTGCATACTGAACCTCAGAGTCAAAGGATTCTATGATAGGCATACTTTTATCTGACAAGATGAATTGTTACTTTTTTTGCATTATTGTTATTATTGCTCAATATTTCGTTGCAGCAATCATCTGATTTCTTTTCTGAATGTATTTATCTTTATTCGTTCTTTATAAGGTTTTTGTTTCTAGTCCTTATCTTAAACATTGTTATTATTAAATTTTAAGTCTCTTTAATTTTATGAAGGCAAAAAGTAGAAATAAATAAACACATGTATATGTATTGAGAAAATAAAAAATAATAAAGTTAAGGTGACAGATACTATTTCAATACCATATTAATTTGTATATTTTCCTTATTTTTCCCAATATTTTAACTATACATGAATAATATTGAGAGAATCATGTGTCTTTGTATTCTGATATACTTTATCCTCAGCAGACTTTATTATATATTTCTGCAAAACAGAAATCATCACTTAAATACTTGAACAAAAAATTGAACAGTAGAAATTTTTTTCTTTTTTGAGACAGAGTCTTACTCTGTGGCCTTGGTAGAGTGCCATGGTGTCATAGTTTACAGCAACCTCAAACTCTTGAGCTCAAGAGATTCCCTTACTCAGTCTCCTGAGTAGCTGGGACTACGGGCACCTGCCACGATGCCTGGCTAGTTCTTTTTCAATTTTTAGTAGAGATGGGGCCTCCCTCTTGCTCAGGCTGGTCTCCAATTCCTGAGCTCAGGCAATCCACCTACCTTGGCTTCCCAGTGTGCTAGGATTACAGGTGCGAACCACTGCATCTGGCCCAGGAGAAACATCTTAATTGCATTAGACATTTTTTATTCAAGTATCATTTAGCTTCTTTTTCTGAGTCATAAGCATTATATTAATATTCAATATTTCATACATTTTTGTTATTTTAGCAAATAACTAATACAAGAAAGAATTTCCTATGTATACTTCCAGAACCATGTACATGTTTCTTTTCTTTAAAAATTGTCTGCCAATAAAGAGATTTTATCACTGAACAACAAAAAGACGAAGATCCCAATGAATAGTCAACTGACTTAAATAGGTATTTTTCCAAAGGAGACAAACAAATGTACAACAAGTACATGAAAAAATGCTGTGTCATGGAATGGCAAACCAAAATCACAATGAGATAGCACTTCAAACCCATTAGGATGGCCATAAAAAAATAAAGCAAACAAAAACAGAAAACAACTGTTGGCTAGGATCTGAGAAATTTGAACTCTAACACACTGCTTATAGGGATGTAAAATTTTTGTTTTACATGCAAATGTTTGTTTATATGTAGAAAATAGCTTGGTGTTTCTTTAGTCAGTTAAATATAGAATTACCATATAACCTAGCGATTCTACTTACTGGTTTACACACACACAAAATTAACATAGGTGTTTAAATAGAAACCTGTACATGAATGTTTATAGTAGTTTCATTCACAATAGGCAAAAAGTGGAAAGAACCCAAATGTCTATTAACTGATGAATAGGTAAACAAAATGTAGTATAGTTGTACAATGTATAGTTCAGCTATAAAAAAAAGAACAAAAGTACTGATACATGCTACAACATAGAAACCTTGAAAACATTACTCTAAGTAATAGAAACTAGAAACAAAAGGTCACATTTTCTTTTGTTCCATTTATATGAAATATACAAAAGAGGCAAATATATAGAGACATAAAGGAGATTAGTGGCTGCTTGGAGGTTGGGGGAGGGAAAATGTGGGTGAGTAATGGGCATGGGATTTCCGTTTCAAGTGATGAAAATATTCTGGAACTGGATAGTGGTGATGGTTGCCTAACATGGTGAATGTAGTTAATGCCATTGAATTGTTCTTTATTTGTTGCCATTTTAAATGGCTACGATGGTAAATTTTTACATTATATGTATTTTACTACAATAAAGAGAAAACTTTTAAAAATTGCCTAGACAAAGATTCAGGATACTATATTTTTGGGTGGTCATTTATACACCTACACACATATATAGCTATATACAGGGTGTATATATTAATCATACATAATAGATTTCACTGCTTTTCAAAAGAATCTGTGATTAGGCAGAGTGCCTTTTTGAGTGAATAACATACAGCAATTAAAACGTGCATTTACGTTAATTTACAGTCAAACATAGGAATTATGTGGTTAGAATTACCAGTTTTACACTTTGTGAAATCTCACTTGCTATCTGACCTACCGCTGTATTTTAAGTGGAGTAAGGGTCACAGATCAAAGGCACAGGTTTTAGAGATAAGTGGAGTTCAGTAGATTCAATTTTTTTTCTAATAATAATAGAACTTCAGGCAAGTTACAATAACTTCTCCACTCTATTTCCTCACTAGTAAAATGGGGATAATAGTATCTAATTTAATGTGATGTTAAGAATTGAATGAGTTCATATATGAATAGTACATAGCCCTGGACTCAGCATGCGGTAATAGAACACTATGATAGCTACTTCTAAGAGATGTTTATAAGTACTTTTCCTAATTTAATCCTTTATTAATTTTGTGAGGGGTTCACTTTCAGTGGGAAGCCCAATCATCTCAAGTGAGTAGGATTCTAATTGGGAAGGTGACTTTTGGCATGCTGAGTAGATTCTGGAGCAGATACTCTAACTTTGATTAAATGAAATCATCAGTTACAGTGGTCACATTCTACTTCTACAGTCCCCTAACCCCCGATTCAGCTCTTTCCTTGTATTCTGGAAGCCTTTCTGCAGAGGAGGGCAAATCTGGCTTTCGGTAAAATTCTGGTGCCAGTTCAACATACACGTCCTAAGAAACACTTAAATAGCGAGGAAGTATTTTAAGGACAAAGAAAGAGAAGGTTATTGCCTATTCAAAGTTTTTAAAGAAACCAAGTAAGAAGACAGAAAGAATGAAAGAGTAAAGCAAGTCTTGTTTCCTAAACCACACTCCCAATTACGATTTCGAATGGGTCTAAGGACCCTAACTGTTGGGCAACGTGGTCCTCCTGCTCACTCTGATTTCCAGCCAATGAATAAAAAAGCTGACATAAAACTCCAGGGAAATCATGCCTCTTGCAAAACAAAAGACAAAGGGTGTACAAGGATCATAATACAAATGGGAAGCCTGCTTGATGGTCCCAGCTCAGCACAAGGTTTTCCACTTCTTGACATCAGTCAGCAGGATGCAGGCTGTAGGCAAAACAGTATTGCCAAGAGGTGTGAAGAAAACACTTAACTTAAAACTTATTCCTTGATCCTCAAGGACTTTACAACAGCGCTGGACAGATTAGCCTTGTAACTAGCACTCCAGGGCGGTCAATGAAACGTGACAAACGAGTTGGCAGGGGCCTTGAAGGAGGAGGGATTCACAGTTAAGGATCATTTGGAGAGGGGATGGGATGGAGGTGGGGCTTGTTAAGGCTTAAGAGGTTGGGTGTAAGCTAGGTGGGAAATTGAGGCGTTCCTGTGGCAGGACTCAGGCAGAGAACCTCCGGGTCGCGCGCGGGGAAGACCGGCCTCACCCCTCACCCACGGCGCTTGCGCAGCCCAACGCTCGCGCCGGGCGCGCGGCCCGCGGGAAGCCGGCCAGAGCTTGCGAACACGAGACCCCGCGTGCTAAGGCGGGAAAAAACTTGCGCATGCGCAGTTCGGCGATCCGGGCTCGCCAGGATGGGGAAGAGAAGGGGGAGTTTCCAAGAGGGAACTTGACCCGTTAGGAGCCGCGGTCATGGCGGCGCGCTCGCCGCCTTCACAGTTCCCTCCGCCCCCAGGGCGACGGTTAGGCCCCAGGTCCCCACGTGTTGGGCGGGGAGCTGAGGTACATGCAGTGCGCAGTGAGGCCTCGGGTCTTGCCGGCGCAGCGCGAGAGCCAATATTGGACAAAAGTGATATATCCTGGCGGGGCGAGGAAGGGGCAGGGGGCCGGCGAGGGCCAGGGCGGGTAGTTGTGGTTCATGCTCCCTTCCTCAGCTCGCCCACGGGGTCCTGGCGGCTAGAAGGACTCTCGGTAGAGGAGGCGATGGTGAGCCGGACGCAGCTGTTGGAGAAAGAGCTGAGCAGCCTAAAGGAGGAGCTGGCCCTGTGTCAGGTATCGAGGACTTTCGCCGCCGGCCTTTCCCTTCCACGGCGGGCCGGGATCCGCGGGGAGGCGCGCCCTTCTCCCTCTGCCGTGCATTGCTTCTCTCCTGGGGCCTGGGACCGAGCCTGCCCCGCCCCGACTCTCCCCGCCTGCTCCACACCCAGTTCGGCCGGCTGCCTGGGCAGGAGGGAGGCCCGGCTCCCCGACCCCGGGCCTCCGCTCTTTTCCGGACACCCGTCGGACGGGGTTCGTCTCTGCTCCCCGCTTTTGCTTTTGGTCACTTGGAAACACGCAGTTGACACGCTTCCTTTCCCCTTGCCCAAGTTCTCAGAGGTGACTGGTTGGTAGCTGGTACCCACAAGTGGAGTGCAGTCCATAAAAGTTGAACAGGAAAGTGAAAACATTTTCATCACCGAAGGAGGAGCTTGTTTTTACTTTTCAAACCCACACTTGCCTTTTTTTTTTTTTTACGTAAACTTGTGAACACAGACAATTTTTAGGGAGGCTGGGAGTTGGGAACTTACACACAATAGATAATGCTTTTTACTTCAAGTATAGTAATTTCATAGACTTTGAGTGAGAAATCATATTTTCCTGTGATCTTGCCAGTGAAAAGCATTTACTAAGTCAGTTGTATTTCCTATTACTTGTAGGTTTGTTAAGATGAACTTGACTGTACTCATGTTAATAGAGATTTAACTTCAGTTTTGCATCTTTAAAACTTTCTCTTCTCTGATTTTAACCAGAACCTTTGGACAGGGTTGTGAGATGAAATGTTGGAAACTCACTCCATAGTACATCCTAAAGTCACTGTCTTAAAGGTAGAAGCCAGTTAGGCAGTGCTAAACACCCAGGTAACTTTGTGAATGATATGATGAGTAAAACCATTCGTGATACTCATTCCTTTTCATAGTTTCTTCTATTGGATTCCTTTGCCCCTTTTATAGGTCCTTGCTGACTGAGTCAAGGCTTACAAACAGGACTATCTTGTTCAAATTTAATATGCCTTTGGTGAAACAAGTTTAGAACATTTTATGTGGCTGCCCTGTTCATTTTTCCATTTTCTGTTCTCTGCTTAAGGAGCAAAGGAATAAATAAAAGACACTGTTGAACTAAAGCATTTTGTCCTCTGTAGCCTTGGGGAGTTTCAAAATGTGAACCCATGATGAAGGCCTTTGTTACTTTAAGTCCTAATCTAAGACATTGCCCATATTTTTGCACCCTTTTCCCATCACTCCTTCTCATAGTCTGCCTTTGGCTGGCTAAGGAGGTAAGATATTTACTCTTTAAGGCTGACTTCATTAAGGAAGTGAATCTTTTGGAAACAGTCTTACAAACCTCTTCTCCCACACTCATTCACTCTTAATATTCTTTTAACTGTATGACTCCCAACAAGGCTTTTGTGACCTAGGATATATGTAGACTAGGAAGATTATTGATACTCTTGGCATGTGTAAAAATACAGATATAGTCATAATAGCCTAGATGATTAAGATTTTGTAACATTAATACCATTAAATGATCATAGGCATTCCAGAAATGTGAGATGAGGTTGGCAGTATCCTACACCATAAAACTTTAGTCAAACCAGACTCTTGCTCTTGGGAAAACTTGAGAAAAATAGTAATTGAAATCCCCAATTGTTACTTAAAAAAATCATTTAAGTAATAAAACACTCACCTTTACATCTTTTGAAATTAATTCTTCTGCTTATTTATTCATCTAGGAATCACAGTACCTCAAAATACATAGTATTAAAACTGTGCTAAAAATTGTAACCCCAATAAAATTCATTTTATATCTCAATCTAGTACATGCACTTACATACACATAATTTAGCTTAATAAAACATTAATGACATTCATTTTTTTCTCCATTTGTTATATTGGGTTCATTTGCCCTGTTTATAGGTCTTTGCTGACTGAGTCAAGGCTGTAAAAGCAGGACCATCTTTTTCAAATTTAATATGCATTTGGTTATACAAATTTGGGACATTTTATGTGGGTGCCCTCTTCATTCATGTGTTCATTACTAGCTTTAATGATGAAACTAACTTTTCTCATTTTCTGTTCTTCACTGGTTAAGGAGCAAAAGGATAAATAAAAGACACTACTGACATTTGGTGCCTGTAGCACAGTGGTTATGGAGCCAGCCACATGTACTAAGGCTGGCAGGTTTGAACCCAGCCCAGACCAGCTGAGCAGCAATGAGAATTGCAACCAAAGTATAGCTGGGTGTTGTGGGCCCCTGTAGTCCCAGCTACTTGGGAGGCTGAGGCAAGAGAATTGCTAAGCCCAAGAGTTTGAGGTTGCTGTGAGCTGTGAAGCCATGGCATTCTACCAAGGGTGACATAGTGAGATTTTGTCTCAAAAAAAAAAAGACACTAGTGAACTAAAGCATTTTGTATTTTGTTCAGAGCATATAATTTCAGAAAGTATTTGCCCTAATAGTGTGTTAGGAACTCTGATATTTTATTTGCAATTCTATTTTAAAAAATTCTCTTCAGATGAATTGGCCAGTAGTGGGTGAAACAGATGGTTAGGGAAAAAGAACCCTGCTAATTAAATACATAGCTAAAAGTAGTAACTTCATGTTAGTTTTGTTTCACTGTCTCAAAACAGTTTGAGGGATTCAGTGTATCATGCTCCTCCATTGGAATGCTTCAGAACAAGCGTTTAATAGAAAATAATTCAGTGTTTCTCTTAATATATATATGGGCATTACATTCCACTTTATATGGTTATATTATCTAATTAAACTTTGAGAAATTAAGGCTGCCAGATTAGCATGCAAACTATGCGTAATGCTTATTTGAAGAAAAAGCGATTCATTTCAATGTGGGGAGAACAGCTGTCAGTATTGGATTTAACTTGAGGATAGTAAGTTAACTTCAAAATGTAGTTTTTCCCAAGGAATTTTCAAAGGTATGCCAAAGGGTAATTTTGCATCCATGACATTTATGCCTTATTTCATTGATTTGGAACCTAATTTCAACTGTAAATTTTCATGGTGTATTTTAAGAATATGTCACTACCGATAAAGGATGCTGAATGTATGTGTATGTGCATATTTATTAGAATACCAGATGATAAAAGGTAATGTTATATTTATATAGTGTTATCAAGCATATTATTAAAATATTAGTCAAAATTACTTATTAAACCAATAAGCCAATTTCAGGTAAAAAATTATTTATGGCATTTAAATAAAATAATGTATTCTTTACCAACTTTAATGATGAAACTAACTGAATCATGTGGTATTTGCAGAGTATATGACCAAAGAACTCAGCCAGTTACATGTTAAAAATTTAAATGTATTGAAACTTTCTCCATTCACAAAGAAGATTGTGAGAATATGCTATATAATTAATACCTCCTCTTGTTAGAAGGTATATTCTTTTTTTTTAATTTTTTTTATTAAATCATAACTGTGTACATTAGTGCAGTCATGGGGCACAATGTGCTGACTTCATATACAATCTGAAATATTTTCATCAAACTGTTTAACATAGCCTTCATGGCCTTTTAATCACTATATGAAGACATT
>CAUYRH010008920.1:0-42036 GCA_963574655.1 Perodicticus potto
CCTGTAGTCCCAGCTACTTGGGAGGTGGAGGCAAGAGACTCGCTTGAGCCCAGGAATTGGAGGTTGCTATGAGCTGTGATGCTACAGCACTCTATCCAGGGTGACAGCTTGAGGCTCTGTCTCAAAAAAAGACAAAAAAAAACCAGAGACACGAGGGGCTGGATACTTTCTGGACATGTACTCATATGTACTCTGGCCCTCCTTTCTTACTTTCTTGCATAAAATAATGTACTATACATACTACTTGGCACTTTGATTTTTTTCATTTAATAAAATTACTCCGTATCTCCCATAATGACACTGGAATTTCTTCTTCAGTAGGTCCTTGTTCTTGGGGATTCTAAGAATGAACCCATGGACCAGATCAGTGGTAAGATAGGATTTTATTCGACAGAAAGGAATACAGAAACAATCAAAAAGGCACCAGAGCCTCTGGCAAAGGGGAAGACCCAAGTGGGAAAAACTCTGTCTTTTTATTTTTATTTTTATTTTTTATTAAATCATAGCTGTGTACATTAGTGCAATCATGGGGTACAGTGTGCGGGCTTCATATACAATCTGAAACATTTTCATCCAACTGTTCGACATAACCTTCATGGGATTTTCTCGTTTATTGTGTGAAAACATTTGTGTTCTGCATTTAGAAAATCTCTCTCTTGAGCACATTGTCTAGGGCAGCGGTTCTCAACCTGTGGTTTGTGACCCCTTTGTAAAAATGAAAATACATCGTGGCATTAGGAAGGTTGAGAACCACTGGTCGGGGTATATATTGTCTGGAGATTTACATTTTGGCTAGGATTTGGTAGTGGAAAAGTATCCTTTCAAAGTTGAAAGCAGTTCTTCCCCTAAGGCAAGGTTACTAGGACTTTACTGTTTTTGTTTCAGGGAAGGGATAAGGGTATGTGTTCCCTACTCAAGGTGGAACCACCCAAAAACCATCACAGACTGCTTTGTGCATGATCTCATTGGAGCCCAGAGGGTGTGTCCTGGAAATGGGGGTCTGATTTCTGAGAGCTCACCTCAGGGCCTAGAGAATGGGGGGAATCCCTGTCCAGCCCTGAGTGGTGGAATCCTGTATCAATAATAAGTATTATCCTTTCTCTTTTTAAGGACATAATACCCCACTGTTTGGATGCACCATAGTTGTTCTTTTTTTTTTTTTTTCTTCTTGAGGCAGAGTCCTGAAGCTATAGCCCTGGGTAGAGTGCCATGGTGTCATAGCTCATAGCAACGTCCAACTTGGGCTTAAGCAATCCTCTTGCCTCAGTTTTTCTATTTTTAGTAGAGATGAGGTCTCACTCTTATTCAGGCTGGTCTCGAACTTGTGAGCTCAACCAATCCACCTGCCTGGACCTCCCAGAGTGCTAGGATTACAGGCATAAGCCACCATGCCCAGCATGCACCATAGTTTTTCAATCAGCTCCGTCAATTCCCAGTAATTGCACATTAATTTTCCAGAATGGATAACTGCCTAGACTTGAATCTGTAGCAAGATGGCAGCTTAATATAGTAGAGAAGAACTTTAGAGTAGAGTGAGTCAAAGTGGCAATCCAAGTCTTCTTGGGCCTCTGATTTCACCTCATGAGTTTTCATTTCTTCACCTTTGAAAAGCAGTAATGATGTTTGAGGGCACATGTTCGAGACCAGCCCAGGCAACATCATGAGACCCCATCTCTACCAACAACAACAGAAAAAGCAATAAGGCAATCTATCTTTCACTGATGTTAGGATTTATAGAGACCGAGTGAGATAATGTATGCAAAGAAAGTAGCAGAACAACTGGCCTGAACTATGTGCCTATAAAATTATAGCTATTGATAATATTAATTTTATTGATTGCATCACCTTTTGATTTTATTTTGCTTTGTTTGCTTTTTGTTGGATGGGTGTGTTTTTTTCCCTTTCCCTAGAAACACAGCTCCAGGGCAAAGGGCGCTAATGGAGAAGTAACTCAACTTTGAACTTGTTCTCCAAAAGTAATGCTTGTCAATATGTTTGTTTGTTTGTTTGTTTTGAGACATGGCTCCTTCTTTTGCCCCAGACTAGAGTTCTGAGCTAGGTATTAGCCTAGCTAATACCTAGCTCACAGCAAGCTCCTGTTTTTTGTTTGTTTGTTTGTTTTTGTTTTTTAAGACAGTCTCAAGCTGTCACCCTGGGTAGAGTACCATGGTGTCATAGCTCACAGCAACCTCCCACTCTTGGGCTCAAGTGGTCCTCTTGCCTCAGTTTTTCTACTCTTAGTGGAGACAAGGTCTTGCTTTTGCTCAGGCTGGTCTCGAACTCAAGCTATCCTCCTAGAGTGCTAGGATTATGGTGTGAGCCACTGCGCCTGGCCCAAACTCCTGGGTTTAAGTAATCTTCCTGCCTCAGCAGTGAGGAGATATAGGCGTGCACCACCACACTAGGATATGTTATTTTATTTTATTTTTGTATAGACAGGGTTTTGCTGTGTTTTCTGGGATGGTCTTAAACTCTTGACTTCAAGCTATCCTCCATTCTTGGCCTCCCAAAGCCAGTGAGCCACCAGCCTGTCAATGTGTTAAAAAGTGATCTTTTAACCTGAGTATTGTAAATATTTCAGCAAACACAGAGTTAGACTGGAGAAAGCAAGACTGATAGCCTCCAAGGAAAGCGGTCAAAGAGTGGAAATTTGTTTCCTAATAGCTTCTCTAACCAAAGCCTTCAGCTGACCTCCCCAGGTTCATATTCTCCTGAATGTTTGAACTGGATAAACTCCCGCTGGCTCCAGGGTGGCCTGGTATGTCCTGTTGGCCTGGAGTCCCACCTCAGGGTCATGTCCATGTAAGACAATCTAAGAGTCTTCATCTAAAGCAGGCCATTAGCATCTCTGAGACACTGTCCAAGAATAATCTCTTCTGGGCATTTCCTCTTTGATTCCTAACCTAAGAAGTGAATGGAAAGTGGAGAGGAACTAATCTTGGAACCCTTCATTGAGGGAATAAGTTTTGAACAATGTTTTTCATATGAAAGTGAGTTATCTGGATCCCAGGGAAGAGAAGGAAAGTCTCCTATGAATGGACAGAAAAGGGGCTTTGGATTCAGACCCTAAATGCCAAATGACCTTTGGCATGGTCTGTCACTTCTCCAAACCTCTGTTTGCTCAGCTGTGAAATACAGTTGTAAAAATTATGATATTCCCGGTCCCAAGGCATTGTAGTGAGGATTCAGTGAGACCCACGGCTTGTGCTTGGCAGAGAACAAAGGTTGGGAAATGTAATTTCCTTTCCTACCCTCTCCCCTTTTCAAGCACTTTTTCTACCACATCTTAAAAATAAAATTATGTTGTTATAATACTAGTGGTAGTAATAACTGGCATCTCTTGGGTGTCTACTAAGTGTCTGTCATGGGCATACATTATCTTAAATGTAAACAACTGCATATAATCAGTTATATTAGTCTTATTTTGTACATAAAGCAGAGGCTCCAGTTGAGGAAATGTCCTGTTTATGGTCACGTGCAGGGCTGTGGCTGACCCTAAGTCACCTTTTATGTGAATTAGGAAGAGGTTTCTCCACACACATTCAATTTCAAGAGCACAGCCATAGCAAGTGGAGCCAAGATTGGATTTTGACCCCACTCACCCTTTTGGCCTTGCTACCCTCTTGGAGGGCCCAACTTATATAAGTATACACAGAGGTTCTGCTCACATGCTTAGTTTTGACCAAACTGAAATTCAAACCCATATCTATTATGAAATTCAGATCTCATCTTTTCCCCTGCTACCTGGAAATACCTCTCTCTCTGGCTCCTTTAAGATCCTTCTCCATCAGTATCTCCAGCCTTTCTTTCTCCATATCTCTAGTTTTTCCTTCCCAGATCATATACTCAGTCAAATCTCTACACTTGAGAGTACTGCTAGGATTGGAACAATCATTATTCATATTTTTACCTTTTGGTGCCTAGCTTTAAACCTGGCACTGAATAGGTCCTGTTGGAAAATGCTCATTCAACATCTGTTTAGTCATTGCACGAGTATTCTGGTATCATAGCTAAGCCTATATAGTTTCCTTGCTGCCCTTTCAGTGCTAGGTGTTTTTTGTCACGCAGTAATCATTTTGTCACGGAGGGACCAGAGCTGAGGTTTCCCAAGAGCAATTATTTTATCAGACACTAGAGGGCAGCAAAAGACTACATATGGCCTTTATTCAGGTTCCCATTATTGGCTACAACTTACCTTGTCTCAGGAGGCATGTGTAAATGACAGCCTTTCAATGCTGGCTGGTCCCTGACTCTGGCCAAGACATCAGCCACTACTAGGCTACTGGGCAGTGTCTAGGGGTCCCTCTCTCACAGAGAAGGACCTCAGAAATTAAGCTACTATCACCTGAAAACAGGTATCCTCGTATAGGTTGAATTTTATCAAAATAAGCCTCAGTTCCTTCATCTGTAAAAGGGGGCAACAGTCCCTACTTTGTAGGATGATATGATAGAGGATGGTATGAGATCATAGGTATAAACCAACTAGGACAGCTAGAAGGGGAAACTAAGGTTGGGGAGGTGAAGTGACTTGCCTAGGATTTGAAGTCAGGTAGTCTGACTTCAATACCTTTGAACTTAAGCAGTCAGTTTTACCTGGTCAACTGTGCTTTTGAGTTAAAGCCCAAAGCATGTTTCAAGGGAAGCTTTACAGATTCAGAAACGTACAAGAAGTGAATAATGTTCTAAGGAAGGCCAAGGGCTAGAATAAATGACCTCTGATGATGCTCTTAACACCCTGGAAATGTGAGTTCTATATTAGGTTCAGTTTCTTTCTTTCTTTCTTTTTTTTTTTTTTTTTTTTGTAGTTTTTGGCCGGGGCTGGGTTTGAACCCACTACCTCCGGTATATGGAGCCAGTGCCCTACTCCTTTGAGCCACAGGTGCTGCCCCTAGGTTCAGTTTCTTATGAATCCTCCAAATAATCTAATGTTTAGAGACTAGCAATAATATTAATAACATTATACAAATGAGAACATGAAACTTAAGGAGAGGGTAAGTGACTTGTCCAAGGTCACATAGCTGGAAAACGGAAGACATAGGTTCAAAGTCAAGCAAGCCCTTGTGCTTTCTGTGCTCCTCTGAGATTGTACCCATTACTCGTACATTTAGGGGGAAAGTTTCTAAATTAGGTTAGGTCAGGAGATCAGTAGTTCTAGGTTTTAGCAGTTTTGCACACCTGTTTTCTTTTTGGAATCTTCACTGTTGCTTCTCTTCCCATTCCTCAAATATGTGTGTATGAGCGCACACACACACACACACACCCACATACCTGCACAACACACAAATACACACACTTCTCATTTGATGTGTCAGGGATGTCCCACAGTTCCTGGGATAGGAATTTTATCCACCTAGTTGGTGTGACTCCCAAGTAGTGGATGGGCTTGAGTACTGCAGATAAGGTGTCCAAATAGCTTAAAGTATCTAACTCTAGGAGTGGGTCTGATGTGTAGGATGAGAAGTGCTGTTTCTGGATGAGAAATCAGTTTGTTTAACAGAGCTTTCCCACAGTGGGAGTAGAGGCCTGAAAAGGCCATGAGTTCTACATCATTAGATGTGTCCAAGAGGGAGTTGGAGAAGGACTCGGTGGTGAATGACACATTAAATGAGATTGCTGACCAGGTGACCTTTAAAATGCATTCCATCCATGAAAGCCTTTTAGTTCCTGGAAATGGGTGGGGGAGGTTGGAGGTATTGCCTAGAGATGGAAGGTACCAGAAAGACACAGGTTTTGGAGTACAGATGATTCTTCATGCAAGAGTGAAAAATGGTGTTATAACTTTTTCAGAGAGAAAATTTGGGTAGTGGAAGGAACCAGTAAACTGAATAGAGATTACAAGCTGTGTGAATTTGGGCAAGTTTCTTCGCCTCTCTGAGCTACTAAGTGCACATTAATAAAAGGAGGTAAAAACCAATTGTCTTTGGGGCCATGGTAAATAAATCAAGATAGTGGGTTTGAAGTTAGATAATTATTACACAAGCAGAAGATTAAAAGAAAAAGGAGATTCACACATTTATTTCTTTAGATATTTATTTCTTTAGATATTTATCTGAAGACTTTCTACATGATACCTGTGAACTCTGTGCTGGGAATGCAAATGTTCATTAAAACTGGCAGTGTTTCTTCTCTTGTGGAGCCCACAGATTAGTTTCAGAGACAAATATTCATTTAACTGTCCTATTGACTAAAATTACAAAGGTAATATGCACTATGATGCTGAGATAAGCGGTTCAGTTGAGACTAGTCATTAATGTATTCTATGAATAGACATGTGTTTAAGGGTATATTCCAACGAGTTGATTACCATGCTCCTTTTAAGATTTTTTTCTTTTTTGAGACAGATTCTCACTATGTCACCCTTGGTAGAGTGCTGTGGAGTCACAGCTCACAGCAACCTCAAACTCTTGGGCTTAAGTGATTCTCTTACCTCAGCCTCCCAAGTAGTAGCAACTACAGTCACCTGCTGCAACGCCCGGCTATTTTGTTTGTTTGTTTGTTTTTGGTTGCGGTTGTCATTGTTGCTTTAGCTGACTCAGGCCGGGTTCCAACCCTCCAGCCTCAGTATACGTGGCCGGCGCCCTACCCACTGAGGTATAGGCACAGCCTCCTTTTAACGTATTTACTGGGATAATTTTCCTCTAGTTCTAGATGAAAATCTGAGCAGGCCACATCTAGTCTATTATCACCCGTGGAATAGACAGTGTGGTAGATGTTTTACATTGTTAACACACTTACAAATCAAGAAGTGAGATATCCAGTCTGGGATTTTAAGAAGATCTTTACATTTGACAGATCAGCTCTCTTTGCCCTTCTCGGTTAGAGCATTAAGAAGTGGGGAATGGCTGCTCTTTATTCTGTTTCTCTGCCTTGCCCTTCTTTCCTCCACGGTCCACCCGGAAAGAGAAGCACAGGCAGGACTAGGAAGACCCTATGTGCCCTGGTATCCTTTACCTGGCTCTGCACTCTCTGGTCCTGGCTTATTTATTTACTTTTGAGACAGAGTCTCACTCTGTTGCCCCAGGCTCCAGTGCTATTACTCACAGCAACCTCAAACTCCTGGGGTCAAGTGACCCTCTTGCCTGACGTATTTATAAAGCCTGCCCTTCCTCTTGGAGGCTTTTCAGCATTGCTGGAAACTTCTCCCAAGACCTGGAGCAATGTCCTATCTCTTTGCTGGCTGCTGTGGTCCCCATCTACCTGTCATTTCTCTGGCTGTTCACCTCATTCAACACTCCATGTGGGGACCCATCACCCTCTGTTAGAATTCTGCAGGACCCAAACAGTTCCAGGCCAGCCCTTTCTCCAGTGTGACCCTCATCTGACCCAGGACAAACAATAATTTTTCACCAGGCACCGTTTTAGGGTCAGGGCTTGTTGCTACACAGCCGCCTTCCTTCTGTCACTATAAGCCTCTAGAGCTTTCTCAGGTGAAGACAGACGATCGTCCACCATCTTCCCAGTTACCACAAACACATGAGATGTTCTCCAAGAGGCACTCCTGAGGGTCCTCCCAAAACGTGGGGTGAGAAGGCCACGGATCTTACAGGTCCTTCCTGGGGTGCTGAGTACTCCAAACATGGACTAGGTCTCCCCAAAGAAACGTCTTCCCCGATTTTTTCCTTTTTACTCTCTGGCCTCTTTTATTTTTCTTGTTCTGGCTGAGAGTTTTCGAGTTGTGAGGCAGGTTAGGATTCATCTCCTTTCTAAATGCTGCATGCAGGGCCATGGCTTTAGGGTTTCACTTCTGTCATTCCTTGGTGTCCCAACAGAAATTTCAAATTTAACGTCCTGTTACAAGAACAGCAATAAAATTACAACCACCACAACCACAGCAACAACAACAATAGCGAATAATAATTAGAGTGCTTCACCTTGCCAAGCTCCTTCTTTAATCCCCATGATACTCTTTTGGCTTGGTAATATTGTTTATAAAGGACGCACTGGATGAGCGGGAATTTAACCGTTAGGCTGAGAAGTTCAGTTGCACAACACAGAAGTGTGGGCCTCGCTGATGGCATTTCAGCTGCCTATTTTCCCTTTGTTAAGGATTGTGTGGGTGCTTGAGTCAGGTGATTGCTTTCCTTTGACAGGAGACAGTAACTCCACCTTAGAAATGATCCCATTTCAGTCATTCCTGGGAGGCCGTTGCTGTAATAAAGACCATTCTTTATGATATAAAAGTCTCACCCTTTCCCCCCTCCCTCAATGTTTCTAATTTGAGCCCCTCTGGTCCCTGTGGAGCCTTTAAATGCTTCAAGTGCAAGCTTATTGCCAAAGCAAGCCTGTCCGACTAGGAAGGCTGCGCCCTGCACCGTTGCCGAATATTGAACAAACATCCGCGGAACTTTGGCTCTCTCAGAAGCCCTCAGTCTCATGCTTTGTTTTGTTTTCTGGATGAGGGCAAGTGGTGCCATCACCTCCTGCCGAAAAGCCCTGGCTGCCCTCCCAACAAGGAGTTGTCACTTCAACTGAGGATTTTTTTTTTTTTGGTGGCAACAAAATAATACCCAGCAGGAATTTGGGAGAAGAAAAAAGAGAGTTCGATTGGCAGGTTCTCAAATGAATGGGCTGTAGTGTCACTGGAACTGAATTGGGCTTGAAACCAGACGTGATCCTATTTTGGAAGCTTTGTTCAGAGGATGGGAAATGTGAACAGAGGATAAGTCTCTTCAAAAATGCTCTTTATCCTTGAAGGCACTCTTTTTTAACCTAACTCTTCCAGTCCCTTAATGGCAAGGGCTTACATGAAAACCGAGAGAAGGTCAGAACAACTGGAAAGTCAATCAGCTATTCAACTATTTATCTGTTGACCCTTTTGATGGAGGGCAATAATTTTTCTTTGGGAAGAGCTGTGTCTTGACTATAAGCCTTAATTAGCTGTCAGCTTTGTTATTCACAAATCCTGGCTCTCACAGTCATCTTTGATAAGAGAGCATAATGATCAAGGTATATAAGTTTACTATATATTCAAGAAATACATATTGAAAAAAAAAATATATATTTTGAGATAGAGTCTCACTATGTCACCCTGGGTAGAGTGCCACGGCATCACAGCTCACAGCAACCTCAAACTCTTGGGCTTAAGTGATTCTTTTGCCTGAGCCTCCCAAGTAGCTGGGACTACAGGCACCCACCACTATGCCCATCTATTTTTTGGCTGTAGTTGTCATTGATGTTTGGCAGGCCCAGGCTGAATTTGAACCTGCCAACTCTGGCGTATGTGGCTGGTGCCCTACCCACTGAGCTACAGGCACCGAGCCTGAAAATACTTTTGAAAGCCCATGTGTTCCAGGTACTGTGTAAGGTGGGTATGGGAATCAGCAGAACTGATACCGTCTTTTGTCTTCATGGAGTTTATAGCCTGGAGATATTAGTAGATGATGCAGAGAACAGTATCATATGAGCATCTGTCATATGAAATCTTAATAGATTGGTGGCAAGGGGAGTTCAGGGGAGGCTTTTATGAGGAACTGGAACTTGAACTAAGATCTGAAGGATGACTGGAAATTTGGGCTAGAAAAGGCAGGAGCTGAAGGCTTGGGGGGAGCATCCTTTGCACAGAGGAGAACACATGCCAGGACTGAGAGGGACAGAAGGTGTGTGCAGGGAATGCAGAGCCCCTTAGAAGGAATAGGATAAGAGATCAGACTGGAGGCTCAGCGCCCATAGCACAGTGGTTACGGTGCTAGCCACGTACACTGAGGGTGGCAGGTTCAAACCCAGCCAGGTAAACAACAATGACAACTGCAAAAAAAAAATGGCCAGGCATTATGGCAGGCTCCTGTAGTCCCAGCTACTTGGGAGGCTGAGGCAAGAAAATTGCTTCATCCCAGAAGTTTGAGGTTGCTGTGAGCTGTGATGCCATGGCTCTCTATCAAGGGTGACATAGTGAGACTCTGTCTCAAAAAAAAAAAAAAGAGATCATACTGGGGAAGCCGCAGTTGTCTGTATGTCATATTGTTTATACACCATCTTAAGGATGTTGGTTTTTATCCTAAGGGCAGAGGAAGAATTTTAAGCAGTAGAAGAATATAGGTTTTGCTATATTTGCTTTTGAACAGATGACTTTAGCCACAGGGTGGGGTTGGATCAGCAATTAGCTTTCACAATTGTGATGTCTACAGAGGATAATTAATGATGGAGCTAATGATGTTCCCCGCTGTAACTCTCATCTAGATCATCACTTACGTGTGATGCAGTCCTCAAGAAGAAGATCATTGTTAATACATGTGCGTGGGACCTAGACGTAGGTCCTTTTCCCAATTTTGGTTACAGGTTCCTTAACTGATAAGATTGGATCAGATGATAAATCCTTCTGCAAAACCATCCTTTTAGTTCAGCTATAAATTCTATACTGCTACAATAGTCAGCTGGACTGTGGGCTTCAACCCCAATGATTGAAATGATAAATTTAAAAAGTTAAAGATTTATCAAACAGAAACAGATCAGCGCAAAGATCTATAGATGATTTTGTTGTGAAATGGATAGTTATATCTTTAACTGAATGACGACGAATATTTGATCAAAAGAATTTTTGTTCTTTGCACTAGGTTACACGGGTCATTACAAAAGTTTTGAGATACTTAAAAAATTAAAAAATGTGAAATCTGCTTAAACAGAAACAAATGAAGCCCTCCTAGCAACACCAATAGGCCGAGCAAGCTGAAACTTGTGTGGGAGAATCCGAAAGGACACTGTTGACTGTGTTTCTTGAAAGCGAAACAATAGACCAAACACAGTCTGTCTCAACAATTTCATAGGGGCCTGTACCTTTCTTCCCAATTAAAATATGTGCATATGGCAATGTGCTATGAGGGGCATGCCATCTGGGTTTTGAAATATGAGATAAAATGAGATAATTGTGGTTTCAGTGATGAATTGGTTGTTAAAAGACTGGGGTTATGCTGAAATGATCACTAACACATTGTGTGACCTTGGAAAGTCATTTTCTTTCTTTGGAACACATTTTTCTCTTTTTTAAAATATGAAGGTTTATACCAGATCAACATTTTCAAAAGTGTGTTCTTTTAATAGCCGTCGATATATGTATCATGGAGAAAAGATGTCCCACTATATTGTTTCTCCTCGGAGGTTCACAATCCAAGTATACTGATGGTCTATGATTAGTTATAGTTTTTATGTTAACTAATCCGTAATACTGCCATATTTCTATGTGACAATGTATGGGCCCTTTCTCTGAAACTCAGTTTCCCTATTGATAGATGAGAGATAGAGCAGGGATTGCCAGCCTTTTCTATAAAGATAGTACATATTTTAGGCTTTGTACCATTAAGTTGTGATGCAACTACTCAATTCTGCTTTTGTAGCCATACACAATACAAAAATGAATGGACATGGCTGTGTTCCAATAAAACTTTATTTACAGAAGTAGGAAGGGAACTGGATTTGGCCAATAGGCCATAGTTTGTTGACCTAGGCCAGACTAAGGGCTAACTAATCCCTAATGTCCTCACAGATTTGAATCCTTCCTGACATTCTCCCCCAATGTCCATTCTCTTCCAAGTTTGAAGTCCCCTTCCTTCAAAACTATCCCTCTGGCCCACAGTTCCAAAAGTCGTCATCATCTTCTTTTGACGTGTCTGTATATTCCACTGTCTCCATCTCCCCAGCTGCTGGGATGCCTTCTTCATAGCCTTGTTTTGTTTATCTTAGTAACTATCCTTCTCTAATCCCTCTGAAGGATTGGTTAGCTGGAATTTGCCTTGTGTTCCTCCTCTAGAGCCTTTGATCTGATGCTCATAAGCATTTGCTGACAGCCAGACAGAAAAGGTGGAGCCCAGATCCCAGGCCCAAGGGCCCAGAGAGTAATGAATGAAGGCTGCATTTATTTGTATTTCTAATTGGCAAGCCCTTTTCCAGATCAGCTGCATGTCACTGCAAGCTAAGAGCAAGAGCAGGAGAAAACTCTCCCTTTTCTCTTAGACCTCAGAGCCCAGGGCATCTGTTTCCACTGAGGAAGAAGATTCCTTGACTTCCCCAGGTTTAGTAGAAGCTGCCCTCTGGATCAAGCTCTGTCTCTTAATACAGGATCACTTTATTTTGCCATTCAGATTATACATTGCACATCTGTGAGTCCACTAGTATCGTTTATGATGTAAATGGAACCCTCTGGGTTGTACAGACAGCTTTGCTTCTTCAAGCTTTTGATATAGTCCTAGAACTTTTCTTAAAAAAATGAAATCTGAGATAGAGGGACAATCTACAAGAGAAACATAAGTGAAACTGCTCTATTTTTAGCTGGGATGAGGGTTTAGAGCCTTGTCTGCTTCACTTTCCTCTTGCCCTATGAAAGCAGATGCTACAATACTTTCTAGAATCCCTAGAATCTCTAGAACTCCTTAGTAGAGTATTGGAGTCTCTTGACCAGACCATGAATGTAGTTCTAGCCATTTAGAGTTCTATAGTCTCCATCTTTGAGTCTCAAATACTTCTCAACCACCATGTCAGGCACCGAAGGTGGGTGTTAACAGGAGACTTGGCCCCTGGTCTCTGAGCATTGATAATATCTTTGGAGAGGTCAGCAAAAAATGAGAAAGGAAAGTGAACTCATGATTGCATATGTAGAAATATTTATTCAGAGAAGAAGGGCTAGGACAATGGGGAATGACTTCCTGAAGAGAGTACCATTGTAATGGAACACTAATGGATAGAAAAGATGTGAAGAGGCAGAGGGAACAAACAAGACAGGGTGAGTAAAGGCATAGAGGTGGGAAATACTAGTTACATAGGTCAAGAGAGATGGCATTTTCTGACACTTGCTCCTGTAAAATGAAATTTAAAAGAGAGAGAGAGAGAGAGAACAAAATGGAGCAGACATGAATCCAGATCTCAACGCGCACAAGAAGAAAGAGGCAGGAAAAGGAGTTTGAACAAGAGAACAGGTGAATGAAGAAAGAAAGGAGGAAATAATGTCTTTTCCAGGAACTTTTTCTCCTTCTATCTCACTCACCACTCATAACTGATTCCATTGGTGTTATTACCCCCATTTCTCAGAATTAATCACTGCAGTCTCCTGGATATGAAGAGACTTTCCCAAGGTTGCAGAGGTTATTATCAAGTACCACAGAAATTTAAAATGAAGTTGGCAGCTGGGCATGGTGGCTCATGCCTGTAATCCTAGCACTCTGGGAGACTGAGGTGGGTGGATTGCAGCAAGAGTGAGAACCTGTCTCTACTAAAACAGAAAAAAATAGCCAGCCATTGTGATGGGCACCTATAGTACCAGGTACTTGGGAGGATGAGGCAAGAGGATCCCTTGAGCCCAAGAGTCTGAGGTTACTGTGAGCTACAATGATGCCACAGCACTCTACCCATGGCAATAGAGTGAGACTCTGTCTCAATTAAATTAATTAACTAATTAATTAGTAAATAAAATAAAATAACATTGGTTTGATCCAAAGTTTATGGTTCGCTTGTTATTTTGAGATACATGGAAAATACAGGACTGGAGCAAAATTTTTAGAGTATAGTTTGTATAGGTTGACAGCAGATAAAAAGGAATTTTTGGTTGGGAAATATATCTTTGAGTATTTATATCTTATATGGTTCTTGGAGAATCATCTAGCCCAACCTACAAACTTCAAACACAGGAAAAGTGAAGGCCAGACAAAGCAAGAGGATATATAATGTAAGTGACAGGACAAAACACCATTGTGGTCTTTGAACCCACGCGCCAGTGGTATTTCCAAGGCATTATGAATAGATCACATTATGAATAAATCCCCTGGTATTTCCTTTCCAGGGGATACCAGCTCCTCAGCATATGCTCTTTGTGAGTTTAGGAGTCCAACCTTTTGAGCAATACTGAATTTAACTTTCCCTCTTTCTGTTTTATGCCTCTCCAGAGACCACAGAGCTGGGCAGCAAGAAGGAGCTCAAGTCCATGCCCTTCATCACCTACCTCTCGGGTCTGCTGACAGCCCAGATGCTGTCAGATGACCAACTCATCTCAGGTGTGGAGATCCGCTGTGAGGAGAAGGGTCGCTGTCCATCCACCTGCCACCTGTGCCGCCGGCCAGGCAAGGAGCAGCTGAGCCCCACGCCAGTGCTGTTGGAAATCAACCGTGTGGTACCACTGTATACTCTCATTCAAGACAATGGCACGAAGGAGGTGAGCCCCACCCCGGCCCAGATGTTAAGTCAAACTCGACTAACCCCCTGTCTCCTGCCCTTGTGCACCCTTGTCCCTGGGGACTGTCCATAGCAGCAGTGCCATGGTGATTACTATTATTTATTTATTTCTTACTGTGTTCTAAGTCCTTACAAGGCTCAGTAACACTAGCTGCTATAACCAATACATGCTCAAATCTCAGGGGATCAATACAATAGAGGTTATTTGGTGTTTGTGCAGAGTCCCAAATAGATGTTTTTGAGTGACAAGTGGCTTTGCTCTGAGTGGTAGTTCAAGACCCAGCCTGTTCCATCTTGCACTGCATCAACCTAATGTTTCCACAGCTGCTGTGGAAGGACAAGGGGCCAAGAGAGTTAGAGGTAAGGTGTAAGGAGGGCCAAGTCTGAAAGTGGTCAGCGTCTTTTCAGCTCCCATTCCACTGATTAGAACTCAGCCGCTGCCCACCTTGTCTGCAATGAAGACAAGGCAATGTATTCTACCCGTGTGCCTAAGGAGAAGGCATGTGTTAGATGAAAACCTAGCAGTGTGTGCCTCAGTACTATACTTGGATTATCTTGTTTAATCTGTCCAACGGATTTGTAACTTACTTATAAAATTGGTTTGATGCATATGAAATTGCTGAAATGGGGCCTTTTTTTTTTGAGACAGAGTGGTAGAGTGCTGTGGCATCACAGCTCACAGCAACCTTAAACTCTTAGGCTTAAGCAATTCTCTTACCTCAGCCTCCCAAGTAGCTGGGACTATAGGCACCCGCCACAATGCCCAGCTATTTTTTGGTTGTAGTTGTCATTGTTGTTTGGCAGGCCCAGGCTGTATTCGAACCCACTGGCTCCAGTGTATGTGGCTGCCACTCTAGCTGCTGAGCTACAGGCACTGAGCCAGGGCCGTTTTTATTTATAGTGGAAAGAATGACAATTCCATATAATTTATCCTAACATCACGCCTACTTTGAAAAACCCTCAACGATGTTAAATGGTTTGCTCAAAGTTGGCCAGCTCCAGAACTTAACATGCTTAACCATGCAATTATATAATCTCTTTTTCTTTTGAGTGTCTGTGTCTCACTTTGAAGTTCAGAATGTCAGGGCTTGAGAGAACCACATGAATTATTTGATCCACTGGTTTACAAACTTGTCTTCATGGAACACTTTTTCCAAATGCGTTCTTTCAGGAACCAGAATCCACAAACTCAGGGATAGTGACACCATACGTCAGTGAGGAAGAGAAAGGTGGATAAGCATCTCCTAGTTGGTTCCTACCCTTCCCTCTGCAGCAGCTCCCGGACAGCACTGGATCTTGGGAGCCAATTTTGTAGACCATTGGCTGAGTCCAGTAGACCTCTATACGTGCACTTCATAGCATCCTCCTCGGCTAAATGTCAGAGGGTGTTAAATGGTCACTTGGGCTTCATAGAGGACAGAGAAGAGGTGGGAGTAAGGGTGTGGGGAGCATGAGGTAAATGTCCAAAGGAAGAAGAGAACATAGTTTATACAAAGATCAAAAGATATTCCCCATGACTAAGGCCAAGAGATGTCCAGGATGAGGCTAGAGGGACTGGAAGGCACCTGATCATTTGGGGTATTGTAAGGCAAGTCATGATCTTTGGACCCTATCCTGAGGTGGCAAAGATGCATGATTAGCAGGAGGCTGTTGAGATCTGATTTGTGTGGTAGGAGGAGTCCTCTCTAAACAACCCAAATGGCCATCAATGGAAAAACAGTTAAGTAAGTTGTGGGCTATGGATATGATAAAATGCACCTGGCCCAGCGCCCATAGCTCAGCGATTACGGTGCCAACCACATTCATGGAGGCTGGTGAGTTCAAACCCCACCTGGGCCAGCTAAACACCGACAACAACTGCAACAAAAAAATGGCCAGGTGTTGTGGCAGGCGCCTATAGTCTACTACTGTAGTCAGCTACTTGGGAGGCTAAGGCAAAAGAATTGCTTAAGCCTAAGAGTTTGAGGTTGCTGAGAGCTGTGACGCCACAGCACTCTACTGAAGGTGACATAGTGAAACTCTGTCTCAAAAAAAAAAAAAATTATAGAATACACCTCAACAGCCAAAGTGAATGAACTATACTCATACCTCTGAGTATGAAGTGAATGGACATAATATTAAATGAAGAAGATAAGTCCTAAGGATAGATTTCATATAGCCTAATAGATAACATTTGTCTACTTTTTAAATTAAAGCATGCACACACAAACACTCTGCAAATATGCTACCTTTTAGTATATAATAAAAATTTGTAATGCAGATGTAATAAAACTCTTTAAAAGGGGAAGCAAAGAAAGGATGAATATTTCAGGATTCAGGATGGTGGTCATCTTGAGTCAGGAGAGGCAACATAATGGCAGGAGGGAGCATTATTACAAGTAACCAGTCAAGTTCCTAGCTGGTGTTTTTGGCAGTGGATTTGTGAGAGTTTGTTAAAGTGTTAAAACTAACTGAATAAAAGAATAAATAAAACCTAGCCCATGCATGGCTCAACAATGATCTTCAGTCTTAAACCAACTGTCGTAAGTAATCTAATTCTGTGCATCAGAGGTCCGCAAGCTGGTAAACAACAAAATACGGATACGTGTGTGCCCACACGTCTTACTGCAGGGTCAGAGTAGACCGCAGGCATGTGGAAGTAGGATCGGAGAGATCTGTGAGGAGGCTCCTCTGTAGCTTCTGGTGGATAAGGACAGTGTTCTGACTAGTGTTGTATCAGTGGGGAGGTAGCTGTGGACACCTGGCTTTCCAAGACTTAGTGACTGGGGCTATGAATATCCCCATTTACTACTGTGTGAATTTGCCCCAGTGGCTCCCTCTCTGGACCACGCTCTCCTCATCTGCAATTGGGCACATCACAAGCCAAATCAAGAACTTTTGCAATATGTTCTTAGAACACATGTGGCAATAGAGAGGGTGATGGTCTCCTGCCTCTTTTCCCAGGGATCAGATTTCCCTATGTCTAAATTCCATGGAGGCTTCCCTCAGCATCATCAAAATATTCAATGTATTGGAAATCCAGTGAGATCTTACTGAGGCCAGTTAGTGCTGTGATCAGAGAATCCCAAGAGTGTGAAAGTGGTCACTAGATGTCACTGTTCTCCTTATGGGATACCTGGGCTGCTGGGAGCAGTAGTCACTCATTTGTTCATTCAATAAATATTTTGAGTTCCCTGCCTAAGCCACATGCTCTGTTATGCCCTGAGGAGTGAACAGTAAGACAAATGGGCATGGTGTTTATCTTTATGGGGTCTAAAAGCTGTGGAGAAGACTAATATTCTTGAAACAATCACACGAAGAAGTAAAGTTAAACCATGCAAAGTGCCAAGGAAACCAGGCAGGGGGTTGTAAGTGTGTAGCAAGGGGGCTTGTGGGGTCAGGGAAGGTTTCCCTGAGGAACTGACATTTAATCTGAGTCCTCGGGGGCCAGATACACGACCTGACTGTGGAGGGTTTGGTTTGGTAAAGGAGAAGGGAAGCATTCTGGGTAGAAGGCTCAGCTTCTGTGAAGGCCACAGGAATGAGCGAAGGTACCCCGATTGAGGAACTGAATAGGAATCAGTGTGGCTGGGCCAAGGGTGGGTGGGGGGACTCCACAATGCCATGGAGAGGGCAGGCAGATCTGCAGAAGATGTGGGCAGAGTTTAGTTCCAGAGTAGTGGGGAACACCGGAAAGGTTAGGGCAGACACAAAGCCACAGGTGCTGTGTTCTCAATTCCACTCCCTTCTCCTCCTACTGATCCCTGCAGAAAAATAGTAGCACTGGCTGGCTAGAGGTGGCTTCCTCCAAGTCTCCAGTTTCTTCTGCCCCTTTCCCAAACCCAAATGACAGACCTATGTAAGGTTTCATGGTAACCTAAGGGCTGCAGTGCATTAGCCATTTCCAAGGGAGCCAGGCTGTAGTAGGAGGGGGTGGGATAGGCCCCCTGCAGGTCTGGAAGTGACCCTGGAGGAGGGGAGTGTGGCCATTATACCACGCTGGTATGAGGAGCATTTTGTCCATCATTTATTTTCCTGCCTCTACCTCAGATCCCCTTTGGAGAAGTCATCTCTCCTAACTTCTCCATTTCTCTATGTTCTGTGTAGGTTGAGGCCACATGGAAAAAAAGGGGGCGGGCTTGATCTGTAGTTGATGGGCTTGAGCCATGACACTGAATCACAGAAGGGCCCTTGGAAAGTACTTTTCCCTTTCTAGGACTTTCTGTTCCTGCCTAAAAAACCAGACTGGTTGAGTAAATTTCTTCCTGAGTTTCCTACAGAAACTTGGTCTACACAGAAGCAGATCGTACATGCTTTGTGCTTCCCCCCAACCCAGGCTTGGTTCAGTCTTGCTTTAATCCCCTGTTCACTGTGAAATGCTGAATGGTGTCTCCAAACCTCAGTTGTCTCCTCTGTAAGATGTGGTCTCGTGATCCCTACTTCATGAGAATTAAATGAGATAACGTGTGCATAGTCCCTGACACAAAGCATGTAATGAAAAAATGTTATCTATGATAGTAATAAGAATATTGTTTAGTTAAAAATTGCCCATTCCTCTTCCCATGCTTCCTTTGTTAACTCTTCTCCTGAGTGGTACTTTATAATGTCACTGATTCCCTAAGTGCTGAGACATGACGTTTTAGAGTAGGGTTCACGTTTTGCATGGGGGAGGCCAACCCAAAAGGGGCAGATAACAAGTGAAAGAATGTTAGGAAGCTCTCCTCACTTTATAAACATTGCTGGAATGCATCCTCTGTGGGTAAGGGATGCATACATGGAGGAGTTAAACCTGAATAAAAGGCTTTCCTTCCCCCTATAGACCTGCTAATGCAGAATTCAAGTTCTTGTGTGTGAGAATGACTGATCCCTTGAGTTCTTGGAGGCAGTGAATGAACTCTTGAGCTCCATAGTAGGGCACATTCAGGAAGTAACAGAGAGGGGGTATGATTTGCCAGAGGCCTGGTGGGATAGTCCTGGCCTCTCATTCTAGAACAGAGTCAAGGCATGCTCTGATGGCCTTGGGGACCATTGGACACGAGTTCCTTGAGGTCCCCTTGGGTCCATTCCAGTGAATGCCTGGGAAAAGATGATGTTTTTGCCTCGGCAAGGAAGAAGCCCTTAATTATACTTTGTGCTGTGGTTTTTGAACAAACGAAGCAGGAAAAAAGTCTTTATGGCGGAGAATTTGATTAATGCATAAATCTCCTCCCTCTACCTGTTAAATGGCCCTAACACAGCCCAAAGCCACAGAGCTTGGCTCAGCACAACTGGTGCTTAAATGTACAAGATTTTCTGTGGTTGTTAATTTAGTCTCTGGGTGAAGAAGAGTCTCCAAGTTAACCAAGGTGTGTCACGGTGAAGAGCCAGACAGAACTGGATGTAAATCCCATCTCTGCCATTTACTGTCTGTGTGACCTGACTTTTACTCAGTTCAAAGCAGGCAATCTTATATTACAGTATCTCTTCATATTTTTTTCAGTGCTGGAAGCTTTCTTGGAGAGAACTAGAGAATTGGGACATGAGGGATCTGAACTGAGCTCTGTCCTTGGTTATTGTATGTCACTGGATGTGTTTCTACTGTCTAGGTCTCTCTTCCTGTATCTGTATGATATACAGGACAACTCTATGCAAGGTCTCCTTTGGTACTGTACTAGGATAAGATATAACATCTACCCAGAATAAAAAGCAAATATTTTGAGATTGGAAGAGGCATCCAGGGACCTGCATTTTATTTCCCATCCACAGACAATGGCAGTTTCACTTCTTAAATTTAGTATTAAGAGATACCTGCACATATCTTGTACTCCATCTGAATGACCTGGCACTTAAGAGCAGAGAGAGATATTAAAGTCATACCCAGCTTATTTTAAAAATAGTAAAATAGAGGCCTACAAGTGAGGAATGACTGTGTCCAGGTCACACATGTAGAAAAAGTGAGACTGTTTGCAAGTATTTCGAAGGCTGTAAAATACTCTATAGATCTGGATGGTTCTCTACAGGACTCAGATTTCCAGGCTTCTGATCCTGTGAGCATTTTCTTTTCAAGCTCCCCTAGGAAGAGTCATGTGTAATTTTGGTGTTGTTGTGGTTGTCTGACCTTCCAACAGATCCTTTCTCTCTGCCAGGAAGACTTGTTTGCTTCATTTTTACTTTTTGGCTCAAACGGAGGAGAGAATTCCAAATGACTACTCTTTGAAAAGAAATTAACAGCCAAGTCTCTCCCTCCACCCCAATTATTACAACCACCGCCATCACCACAACCCTGAGCACCACCACAGCTATACTGACACCATCGCCGTCACTGCCAGCGTCACCATCACTATGCTGTCACTGTCATTGCCTTACCTCGGCTGCTCAGTGGGTGCTAGACACTATGTCAGGAAATGTGTTGTAGATGGGTATAAGACACAGACTGTGCCTTCAAGGAGCTCACAATCTAGGGGATGAGGACACATGATCAACTATAATTACTTACACATGCTGCATTCATGGGCATGAATCATTTTCCAATACTGCAATACACATTCCAACAATGTTAGGGAGAGAGAGAGAGAGAGAAACTCTGAGAGGGAGAATGTGGAAAAGATTCCTGGGGAAGGAAAGGTAGATGCAAGCAGATAGTGGAACTTGCTCGAAGCAAATTTATTGTTGATGAAGATAATAATATCTACCAGTTGCATATCTATGTGCCAAAAAGGGATTTACATGCTTTATCATATTTAATAATCCAACAGTTTAAGAGGGAAGTACTGTTCTTATATCTATTTAACAGATGAGGAGATGGAGACCCAGGGAAGCTAGAACCCAAGTCAGTGAGATTTCAAAGCTAGTTTAGACCACACTTGGAAAACTATGGTCCAGGGGCCAAATTCTGCTTGCTGCCTGTTTTTTGTAAATAAACCCTGTGAGACGCAGCCCACTCATTCACTTGTATCTCCATCTGCTGCTGCTTCGATGCCACCACACAGAGTTAAGCAGTAGCCACAGAAAACGGGGTGATGCAACAAAGCCTGAAATATTTACTCTCTGGTCTTTTACAGAAAAAGTTTGCCAAACCCTGGTCTAGACTAAGGGATATTAGAAAAGAAGGTATGTGAGATTCTATGTACCAGGCATGCTGAGTAGAAGACTAAAGCCTGACAATTATTTTGTGCCAACTCTGTGCCTGGCATTTCATATGGGTATCAGTATATGTTCTTTTCCTCTGTCCCCCTATGACACCTTGAAGTTTGCACTATTATGCTCATTTCACACGTGAGAAAACCAAATACCAAAACCTGAGGCTTGGGAAAGATAAATAATTCATCTAAGATCACACAGCTGGTGGGTTGTGGGGTAAAATTCAAATGCAGGGTATCTGAGTCCGAAGCTTTTGTGTTTAATCAGCCACTCTTGCAACAGGTCTGGAAGATTTGGTGGAGATAAGACTGGAAAAGTGATATGCAGAAGGCTGAGTTGTGGGTAACTTTGAATGCTGTGTTGAGGGATTTGAGTACTGTGTAAATTTTAAGGGTACTATAAAAAGCCATTAAAATTTTGGGTCAAGGGGAAGATATAACTAGATGTGAATTTTAGAATAACAACCGCAGTAACATTGGAAGGTGAATTTCAGGGACCAGGACTGATTTTATGGGTTACTAATTTGGGGTTTGAAGGTCCTGACTTTAAAGGATCTTTGAAAACTCATCCGCAGAAACATTACGCAGAACTGTACATTATTTGTACTTTTTTTTTCCCTTGGAGAACAGATTCATGGCATCAGCAAATTTTCTGAATGTTCTCAACCCAAATGTTGTAGAATGCTAAGAAAAGAAGACTAGTTAGTTGGAAGGTCTAGGCAGAAGTCCATGTCTGAGATAGCTGAAGAGAGTGGGAATTCTATTGAAGTAATTTAAGCAGTAACTAAGGGCTTCTTATGGGTCAGGCACTGTTCTGGGCACTTGGAATACATCAAGGAGCAAAGCAGGTACATTTCCCACTGTCTTGAAACTTAAGTTCTACTGGAGTATGAGAGATGTAAAATAAGAAATCAGCATACTACATAACATGATATACTAAGAAGTCTTGGGAAAAAGTAGAGCAGCATAAGAGAGATCCAGAGTGCCTAGAGAGTGTAGGGATCTGGACCTCAAAATGGATCAGAATCACTTAGAGTGTGGATGGGGGAAGTGTCTGTTGGTCTCCCCCTTCTGATTCTGTTTCTCTGGGGAGTGGAGCTGGGAGTCTACTTTCCCAGCCTCTTCAGGTGATTCTGATGCACACTGAGCTTGGGAACCACTACCTAAACCCCGGTTCATGACTCTTTCTCATTTTGAAATTCCTTCAGGGAATTCCTTGTTTAGGGATTAAGAAAGTCAAGTACTTCTTATAATCTAGCTTAAATCTTCTCTGCCATTGTGGGCCACTTCCTCTTCATCTCAGTGCATTCTGAGAAGGAGGTGAACTGGCCAGGAGTCAGACTGTCAGGCAATCCTTGGCAACAGGGAAGATCAAAGAAAAGAGGGGAAATGATCCACATATTACTCAACACACTCATGGTCAATTACAAAAGAGGAACTTAATACTTTGGCTTGCCAGCTTGCAAAACTGGAAAACATAACTCTTTCATGGGACCAGAAGACTAGCAGATGCAATAAGATATACAAGACATCCAGTCTTAGCAAAGGCAAACATTTTTGCACGTCAAAGAATAGAGAATTTTTTTTTCATGGGACATTGAATTTGGTTATTAAATATAATAGAAAAGAGAATGGCAGAAAGCCTTTCCCTTGTACTTTTAATAATAACAAGCATTTACTGAGAACTTCCATGGTGCCAGGGGCTTAGCTAAAGCACTTTATGTACTTGGCTCACAGAACCCTCTCATCAACTCCACATGGTGGGTACGATTATTATATTATCTGTTTTTCCCCAGCGTGAAAACCGAGGTATGGAGAAGTTAAATCACTGTTCCCAAGGTCCTATGAATAGGAGCTGGTACAGCCAGGTTTTGACCTGAGTACTTGAGCTTTTTCTCACTTTTCTGTATTCTCTACTGGTTACTTCCCTTCCACTTTGTAAATAAAGTATAATAAATATAAGTCTAATATGTACCAAAGAAATTGTCACTGTGTTCTATTATCTTTTCCAGACACTCTCTTCATTTTTTGATGGCCAGGATTCTTTAAAAAGTAGACTCCATCTTATTTTCTTAAAAGTTTGGGAGATACAAACATTTAGATTACACAGTTTGCATCTGTAGGGTTAAAGTAACCCTAAAGTAAAATTTGTAGCTGTGTCCCACACTCAGGCAGTGTGCCATGTACCTGTACAATGGCCCCATTGGGTGGGACTTTACCCAACCTCTTCCCCTTCCACAACTTCTATCTACATTGATTCACACTCATTCATTCCAGGCTTGGTTCCCACCACCCAGTGGAAATACAGTTGCTTCTCATTTGTAACCTTTATAGACTATTCTATTACATTTGTTCTCAGTGGCTTTGCCTTCCTTGAGATAGTGTTTTCTAGCTCAATTCTTGAAATCTTGAAACCAAGGAGACTTCCTTGATATTTTTCTTTCTTTTATACCTGTACCTTTCCTCCAAAAATACTACCCACTAACAAATCCCATAGATTTGTCTTCTTAAGAATTTCTCAAATATATTCACTTCTACCCAGGCCGATCCAAGTCTTGCTTAAGCTATTGGAGTAGCCTCCTGAGTGATTAATAATGACCTTTGCTCCTTGCAATCCATTCTGTTCTTGGAAGCCACAGTGATATTTTCAAAACTCAAATTTGCTTATATCTCTTTCCTTATGTATTTGTTTCCAGTTGCTCTTAGAATAAAGACCAAGATCCTTACCATGGCCCTATAAGGGGCTTCTTGGGCTGGTGCCCTTCTAATTTCTTCAAACTCATCTTATATAATACCTTGTACTTCCTCTGCTTTCTGTCCTCCAACCATAGTGATCTTCTTCTAGCTTTTGTCAACACTGTGCTTTGTTCTGTCAACCATAGTGATCTTCTTCTAGCTTTTGTCAACACTATGCTTTGTTCTGTCAGAGACTTTGCACATGCCTTTCCCTGTACTTGGAACATTATTTCACCCCTTTCCTTCCTTCTTCCCACTGAGTGATCTGTTACTCATCAGATTGCTAAGATTCTAGACTTGATATGCGCCTGCTCTTCATTTGTTCACATACTTTCTTGGGCCTTTCATCTTTTCTCCAGAGCAGTTATCATACTTTCTAATTACGTTTATTTGTAATTGTCTGATTAATGTCCTTTTCTCCTCCTCCTCTACATTTTATTATTTTATGATCACAACGGTGCTTATGAGGAAGAAGAGAAGATAAACTCAGGAATGGAAGATATCATGTAGGCATCCAGTACAATCCTAGTCTATTTCTGATTCCTTCATGACACACCTTGCAAGAGGTTGTGGAGCCTCAAATGGCTTATTTAGTGACACTTAAGCATCTGATTTCCCTCATTGGAGAACATCCTTTTTTTATATTAAGTCAAAATATTTTCCTATATGATAGTGGGTAAACTTCATTAAATGAGGAATTAGACCAACTTTTAGTTGGCATTATACTGATGGCTGCTAGTATGGTGCCTGATGCAGAGTATAAATTCAATAAACATATTTAAATTAGAATAAATGAATGAATATGTGAAAAAGGTCATTAACTTGCATTCCTGTGGTTACATGGTGCTTTCCCATACATAGGCTCCTGTAATCCTCTCAATAGGGCTCTGAGGGTAGTACTGTTTATCTTCACTTTATAGATCAGGGAACTAAGTCTCAGAAGGTGTAGGAAATCATCATCTGAAGCCCCCCAGGATTACCAATGTCAGAGCCAAGTCTAGAATCCCATTTCCAGTGCTCCCATGTCTTCTTGTTTGTCATATCTTCCACATTTATCTGAGGGTGTCATCAAACACTGCCCAAGCCAAGGCATTACTGGGCTTCCAGGAACAGAGTGAGCTGCGAGCCACACCACTGTTGGAGTTTAGCCCTCTTCACTGGGGCTCTTCTTGGGTCATTAGGAAAATTCAGCTAGCAGCGATGCTGTGGTCCCAGAGAGAATTCACAACAATCCAAATCTCTTTCTCTTTTTCTCTAATAGTAGAAGAAAATAAGTGTCATTCAGGATGAGCCTTGCCTTTCACCAGGCATAAATATGTATTATAGTTGAAATCATCATACGTTTATACCATTAAACAGATGGTCATTTTGCGCAGGGCCTTCTCTGGTAAACAGAGTCACATCATGCCTAACATCTCTGAGTAGGAAGGGTCTAGGCCATAAATGTATATCCTTAGAAGAGAAAAAGGCCATGAGGAATGTGACTTCTTTTTGGACAATGTATTGCTTTCCATTTTTTGCTTCATCTTCAAATGATCGCATTTTGGAGAGCACTGTTAAATCACCAGTTCTGATACCCACCCCCAAATCAATTTTGTTTAGAAAAGTATAGCATATATGAAAGTAGGGAGAATGTCATAATGAACCTCCATGTCACCTTCTAGTCTCAATAATAATCAACTCATGCCACACCAATGTCACCTGCTCTCTCATCTGCTTCTCTACTGCCCTGCTAATTTTGAAACACATATCAAAATTTAGTTTCAATGCCATTACTGAGATTCCCAAATTAATGATAATTCCCTTGGATCATCATATATCCAGTTATTGTTCATATTTACCAGATGGTCTTGGATCTTTGGTACCAGTTTTTCCAAGGCAGGATCTAAATAAGATCAAAATGTTGTGGTTGATTAATGAATCTCTTTTAATTTATGTCTTTCTCTTTTTATTCCTTGGGATATTTTATTGATAAAACTGGATTTTTTGATTGGTAAAGTTCCCTGCAGCCTTGATTTTGCCAATTACATTCCCATGGTGTGATTCAACATGCTCCACTGGCCTTGTGTGCCTTATAACCACATAGTTAGTTTTAGAAGACGCTTGACCAGGCTTAATTTTTGGCAAGACATCACAACCAGCAGCAATAGACCAGTAGACTAATGTGATCTCATGGAAGAAATTGAGCTTTCTACTCTAGTAGTTAAGAATTTGTCTTTGATGCCAGTCACATCTCAAACCCTGGTTGTTCTCTTTCCTTTATGTGACTTTTGGCAAAGAATTCTGAGCCTTGATCCTCTCAGATTTGATGGATGTGAGGTTAGTGATAATTGCTACTACCTGAGGTTACTGCATAAAATGAGATGGGTACCAGTATGCCTAACCTTGTATTTGATGCATAATAAATGCTGAGCAAAGACAAGCTCTTACTTACCAGACTTTTTCTGTATTCATATTCTTCCTCCTACTCCGCCTTCTCTTTCTCCTCTATATTTCATTATTTTATGATTGTAACATTGCTCATGAGAAGGAAAGGAATAGAAGGGATTGTATAGACACCTAGGTTAATGCTTATCTATTGCTTTTTTTCCTACTACGTCCTATAAGAGCTTGTGAACACTCCAAGGAATGGCTTGCTCAGTGAGCCCCTAAGTAGCCTGTTCCATCACTACTATTGTAGAACAACCTTTTTTATATTGAGTCAAAATATTTTTCTGCATACTTCTTGTCTTCATGGTTTGTAGTTCCATTTGTTAACACACTACTGAGCAAGTCTCAGCTTTTGATTTATTACAGAGAGTCTATATTTTAGAATCAAAGAGATAAAGGTTCTACTATCAGTTTTGCCACAAAAATTCTCTGTGCCTTTGGGTATATAACTTAAATTTGTGAACTTTTGTTTTCTTATGATTAAAAGGAGATTAACAATATCTACCTTATTGTATAAATTACTTTTTCAGATTAACTGAGATAGCTCATGTCAGATATTTAACAATAATAATTGGCACATGGAAGAAAATCAGCAAAAGTTAGTCTTCTCTCTAGTTCTAAGTTACAGGCTTTCAGGCATTTGGAGATATTTTAAGTCTCAGTTGAATTTGTCTTCTCTCCTGGAAATAATCCCTCAATTCCTTCAACAGTTTTTCATCACATGAGTCAGAGTCTTGTCTTAGACTCTGTCTTTCATAGTTTGTGATGCTATCACAAAATACCTGAAACTTTATAAATAACCAAAATTTATTTTCCCATGGTACTGGAGGCTGGGAAGTGCAAGATCAAGGTGCCAGCAGGACTGGTGTCTAGTGAAGGCTGCTCTTTGCTTCCACAATGGAGCCTTGTTGCTGCATCCTTCAGAGGTGAAGAACACTGTGTCCTTACATGGCGGAAGAAACAAAAAGGGCAAGAGAACACTCCATTTAACTTTGAGCCCTTTTATAAGTGTGCTAATCTTGTTCATATAGGTAGAGCCCTCATGATTTACTTACCTCCAAGAGGCCATACCTCTTAATACTGTTGTATTTTTCAACATGACTTTTGGAGGTGACATCATCATTTTAACCGTGGCAGACTCAGTCTTACCCTAGCCATCCTGATTACTAGCTTCTGAAACAACTCCAGTATATCTAAATACGTCTTAATATATGATATACAATTTAAGAAGAAAGAAGTTAGAATACACAGAGACCATTTTAGTTGACTCAGAGCAACTAAACAGAGAAAACATGCTTTGAAGGGTTGACTAGGTGCTGACATCAGTCCATAGCTTCCCAAGGGCAATACCTCAAAGGTGACTGTAGCGATATGCAGCAATGAGGTATGTAGCATGTTTTCCAGGATGAGTTTGCAAAATTAATTGTCCAGGCTTGTGTGATGACAGCTCTGATGGCCATTCCAGAAAAATAGTCCAACATTGCTTTGAAAAGTAGACTAGGCACTGGCATTGGTGCATAGCTTCCCAAGGGGAATACTTCCTTAGTGATATTCAGCAATGAGGCATGTAGTACTTTTTGTAGGATGAGTTCATGAACTTAGTTGTCCACCCTCATAGTAGGTATTCAAGACATGACTTTTGAGTGGCTTAGAGGAGACTAAAGTTAAGAAGGAGAAATCTCTTACCAATATCATACAGCCAATAGATTATGGAGGTAGGATTTAAAGCCATGTTTGTCTGGTTCCAGATGCTGTGGTCTCAGCATGTAAAGTACAGAGTCTCCATCATCACTGGTTCCTTCTACCACAATTTGGCATGCACAAGCCTACTCTATCATCAAATAGCCTTTCTTGGCTTCTAGAGTCCCTCCTGTCACTGTCTCCTTTGTTATCTTTTTTTGATGGTGAGACTTTCTTCTGCATTCTACCTCTGAGTCACTTCTCAGCCCTTTGGAAGCTGGCTTCTGCTCTACCACCTAATCACTCATGCTCTTATCTCAAAACTCAGCAAAGGCCCTCTGTTGGCTCAGTCGAAACCCTCTACTCAACCCATTCTTCAGACAGCATCCCCTATTAAGTGAGCCTGGGCTTGACTCCTTAAATTAAGCTTGCTCCAAACTGAATATTTTTCAGAAATTATTACTTTCCTTTAAAAACCAGAGGAAATAGCAGGAAAAAGAGGCAAGGTGCTGCTTGGGAATGGAGTAGTACAAGTTAATGAAGCTTTTTCTAAGTCTGAAGCAGTTCCCTGGTTGCTGTTTCTCAAATGTACAGATACCAATTTTGAATGGAGATGGACAAAATATAGGTGTAGTTATACCTATTATTCATAATTGGTCTGCTCTTCAATGGTATATAGGTATATACATATAAGTAAGTTTTATTTACTTATTTTTATGTATTCAAGAGGGTATTAATTGTCTTCAAGATAAAGAGACTTATTAGTGACATTTTGAAATTTTGAGGGTTTTTGTGAAAAGTTATGAAACAGACTCAGGTTTTGAAGTCAGCCAAGTCTAGATTTGAATTCCAGATTTTGTGCTTACAGGTTGGCTGTTATTGCACATGTGACTTAGCCTGCTTGAGCTCCATTTTCCTAACTGTAAGATGAGAATAATAATAACACCTTCTTTGTAGGGTGGTTCTGGATATTATATAAGAGGTTGGATATGAAGAAAGTTAGTATACAAATCAGACAGGCCTAAGTTAAGTTCTCATTTTGCCTCATACTTTGACAATGTAATTTCATTACTCATAATCTCAGTGGGAATGATAATGGTATTTAACTAATAGAGTTAGAGTATATAAGATTGTGCAGGTAAAGTACTTAGCAATGCTAGTATGATTAAAGACCTGATCAATATTAGTTGTTACTTATTTTCTCTTTTTTTTGTTCATCTTCTCCCTCCTTTTCTTTTTTCTTCAGTTCTTGCTTCTGATTAAAACCTCTAGCACATAGAAGGTATATAATAAATAGCAATTCCCTCACCCTCAGGGTCCGTTTATTTAAAATCACAAGGGCAATCAGTTCACAGTGACAAGAAAAGTCATACTGCCTTTTCCAAAGGCAAATATCTCTGATCGTTGATTCTACTGACATACTATTTTTCTAATAGATAATATTCAAAAGAATAAAAATAATTATAAGTGAGTGTAGATGTGCCTCAAATCTCTTCTGTCAATGACTTCATCTTTGGACATAATTATATAAATGTGGCTTTCTAAATGATCCTTATAACATTCCTTGTTGAGGTGGATATTAATACAACCCTCTTTTACACATATAGGAAGTGAAGCACAGAGAGATGAAGGCACTCTGTCAGCTAGTGAGAGCATTAGGATTTGAACCCAGAAGTCTGGCTCCAGGGACCATGTTTTTAACCCTGATATTCTGCTATGGCTATAGTGTGTGTAACAGCAGTCCTCAACCTTTTGGGCATCAGGGATCGGCTTGGCGAAAGAATTTTTCCACGGAGTTAGGGCAGAGAGGGAAGGGCAGCCATTAGATTCTCATAAGGAACATGAAACCTAGATTGCTGGCCTACGTGGTTTGCAGTAGGGTTCCTCGTCCTATGAGAATCTAAGCCTGTGCTGATGTAATGGGAGTTGGAGCTCAGGTGCCTATGTTGTGAGCATTGAGGAGTGGCTATAAATACAGATGAAGCTTCTTCTCCCACTTTCCCTCTGCTTACCTTCTGCTGTGCAGCCCATTTCTTAACAAGCTGCAGACCAACACTTGTCCACAGCCTGAGGGTTGAGGACCATGGACATGTAACATCCGTTTCTGTGTTAAATGATCTAGACTTCTGAAAATCCCATTTGCCATGATAGAAATATGTCTACAATGAACCTGATAAGAATCTGCCCTTCCATAACTTACTCATCCAATTTTCCAAAGCTCCTTTTTAAAGACCAAGGTAAACTCAGTATGGGTCTAGCTGAACTAAGCATGTCCCCTCCTATCCTCTTTTCTTTCTTTCCTTCCTTCCTTCTTTCCTTCCTTCCTTCCTTCCTTCCTTCCTTCCTTCCTTCCTTCCTTCCTTCCTTCCTTCCTTCCTTCCTTCCTTTCGCAGTTTTTGGCTGGGGCTGGGTTTGAACTCACCACCTCTGGTATATGGGGCTGGCACCCTACTCCTTTGAGCCACAGGTAACCTTTCCCTGACCTTTGTTTTTTTGCCACCACTCATGGTCCTGTGGAAACCTCACCTGCCGGAGAGACTTCCTTCTTCAGATGCTTCCCATTTTAGGGAAAATGGGTGTGCTAGAAAAATGGAAGTCGCCAGGGGCCACAGAGGGGAACTTGAATAGTTCTTTACTCAGAAACTTGCCATTAAGTTAAGCTAGCATTTAGGGATATAAACTCCACAATCTTGGACAAATCCTTCACTTGAAACTCTTATTTGCCTCTCATCTCCAGATGTTCTTACAGCAGGGGAGAGAAGTTACTAAGCATCAAAGGATAGCCGGCTTAGAAGACAGGTCTAGTCTGTTAGGTGGGGCTAACATCCTTGGCTAAAGGCTTCCCTTAGGACAAGTGTATGAGTTCCATTCAGGCTTCCACTTCCAGGACTGAGTGGTCCAGGAGCAGCGCCTTGTAGAACACAGACTGAGAGGAGGAGCCGTCCTCTGCAGAACTTGGATTTGTTCAAGACTGAGAAGCCCTTGGCAGTTTAAGGTCACAGGGCGAGATGCTTTAGAAAGATGACTCATGATTAGATGGATAAGGCTACTGATATGGCTATGTCTTCTCCCTGGAGTTATAACTGATGTTTCCTCTTGCTCATAATTGGTCTGTCGTTCATCACTTTCACAATTGCTATCAGCTCAGTGACAGGCAGGACAAATGGTTTGGAGGTAGTTTAGAACAAAGTAAGCACAATCTATTGCCCTGTTGACTGAGCTGCAAGGATCACATAGATTAGGCATCCAAACAGCTCCCAGTCTTCTTCCTCAGACCTCACCACAGACCATGCAACACTTGTTCATGCAACACACATTTCTGGAGTGCTTACTTGGAGCGATGCCTTACACAAGGAACTTATGATAAAATAAAGCAAAGGACTCATAGTCCAGTGAAGAGAAAAGACATACGGAAAAATAATTTCATACAATATAGTAAATTCTCTAACAAATGAGTTGTCTGAAATATAGTGGGGACCTTTAATTCTGCTGGAAAATAAAAGGTTTTCAGATATTACAGTTGTAATGGGTCTTAAAGAACGAGTGTGATTTGATTAAAGGTAGAACAGAGAAAAGACTTTCTTTTAGGTTGAGCAAAGCCATGTGCAAAGATACAGTGGCATACAGTTTGTTGCCTGCCTCACTCATGAAAAGTGATTTAGGACTGGACTGACTATGGTAGTCGGCGATGAAGCAAAAGATTATTTGGCATTACGTTCTGAAGGGCCCTGTGTGCCAGGCTAAGAAGCAGAATATTTATATTTGTCTTAGTTAAAGCTCTTTTTCTTTTCTTTTCTTTCTTTTTTTTTTTTTTTTTGAGACAGAATTTCACTGTGTCACCCTCAGTAGAGTGCTGTGGCATCATAGCTCACAGCAACCACAAAGTCTTAGGCTCAAGAGATCTTCTTTCCTCAGCCTCCCAAGTAGCTGAGACAACAGGCACCTGCTACAATGCCCAGCTAATTTTTGGAGACAGGTTCTCACTCTTGCTCAGACTGGTCTCGAATTTCTAAGCTCAGGCGATCCACCCACATCAGCCTCCCAGAGTGTTAGGATTACAGGCATGAGTGCCCACACCTGGCCCAAATCTCTTTTTTAAAAATTGATACATAATAGTTTTACATATTTTTGAAGTATGTGTGATATTCTGATATATGCATATAATGTACAATATTAAAGTCAGGGTAATTGAAATATTCAATCACCTAAAACATTTATCTTTTTTTATGTTGGGGAAATTCTAATACTTCTCTATAATACAACATTTATATACTATAGTTATAGTCATTTTGAACTATGTAATACATTATTGTTAACTATTACAGCACTATCCATACTAAATAGTCTTCCTTCTAGAAAACCGTATTTTTGTACCTATCAGCCAGCTTCTCTTCATCCTCTCTTTTTACCCATCCTTTTCAGCCTCTGGTAACCACCAATGAACTTTCTGCCTTTATGAGATCAATTATTTTTAGCTCCTATATGCAATATTTGTTTTCCTGTGACTGGCTTATTTCATGTTAATGTCCCCCAGAGCCATCCATGTTGCTGCAAAAGACAGGATTTTAGTTTTTTTTTATATTCCACTGTGTACATGTACTACATTTTCTTTATTTATTCACTGATGGACATCTCAGTTGATCCCATATCTTGGCTATTGGGAATAGAGCTGGAATAAATATGGGAGTGCAGATATTATTTTTAATGGATCCAGGAGCAGAGATTAATCAGATTTTTTTTAGTACTCAGATTTCCTAGAGTATATGGATATATACCCAACAGAGGATCAAACGATAGTTCTATTTTTTAGTTTTTTGAAAAAACTCCACACTGTTTTTCATAGATTCTATAGTTCCATAAAGTATACTAATTTATGTTCCCACCAGTTCCCAACTGTGTTGATAGATGAGTGTTTCCTGTCCTCCTCATGCTCACCAGTATCCATTCTTTTTTTGTCTTTTTGATAAGTCATTTTAACTGGGGCAAGATGATATTGTGCAAAATGTTTTTGCATTTTGCTTTTCCCTAATGCTTAGTGATGTTAAACATTTTTCATATACCAAAGCAATCTACAGATTCAGTGCAGACTTATCAAAATATCAGTGACATTTTCACAGAAATAGAAAAAAAATCCTAAAATTTATATGCAAGTACCTAAGACTCTGAATAGGCAATACAGTCCTGTGCAAAGAGAAAAAATCTTGAGGCATCAGACTGCCTGACTTCAAAATAGGCATCATAACTAAAACCATGATACTGGCATAAAAACAGTGTCAATGGAACAGAAGAGAGAAACCAGACATAAATTCTTGCATTTATAGCCTTCTCATTTTTGACAAAGACACCAAGAAGATACATAGAGGAAGGGGGAGTCTTTTCAATAAATGATACTAGGAAGACTGTGTAACCATATGCAGAACAGTTATGCTAGACCCTTGTCTATTACCATATACAAAAATAAAATCAAAATGCAGTAAAGACTTAAATCTAAAACCTCAAACTGTGAAGCTACTAGAAGAAAACATCGGTGAAATGCTTCAGGTCATTGGTCTGGGCAGATCATTTTTAGGTAAGTCCTTAAAAGTACAGGCAACAACAGCAAAAATAGACAAATGGAATTTTATCAAGCTACAAGCTAAAAGTAATCTGATTAAAAAATGGGGAGAGGAAGGGACCAATTCCAGCTTCAGGGGGGTCAGGCTCTAAGTAGAGAGTTGATGGATAAACAGTGGGGGATGTTATTAGATGAAGGAAACGTGTCTCAAGGATAGGAATAGCAGGCGAAGGGTAGAGGTGAAGAAGCATGGCTGGAGCACAGGGTGAGGATAGGGTGGTGATGTTGAAGGGAGAAGCAGAGGCCAGAGATCTGAGGGTCCTGACATCAGCACACAGGCATCTAAATGACTTATGGTAGTTGAGTGGGATGTGATAGAATTTGTGGCCACAGAGGCCAGAGTCCTTGTGGGTTCAGGTATTCGGGGCAGCCTAGCCCTGGTTTGAAAGCCAAAGTTATAGGTATTTCTTGCACTCACATTGGTATCAGAAGGTTCAGGCCTCAGAAATAAGAGTGTCAGTACCCTAATTTGATAGGTAAGATAAACGAGGCCCAGAGAAGACTGACGTGGCTAAGGTTAGACTCTCTTTCCTGGGCAGCCGTTGGCTGGTAGAGTCAGCCTAGGACCTAGATTAGCATAAGGAGAAAACTCAGCAGAATGCCGGACCCCTAGACATCATGCAGAAGAAAAGAAAGTTCTATATATGCATATGGTACACTCTCTTCTCAGGACTGCCCAGTGACAATTTGCATATTAATGGCTCTAAATGTCCTATGTAGAGCAATTATTCTTTTTCTCTTTTACTAAAATTTTGTTTTTAATCAATGTGTAACAATTGTACATATTTATGGGATAGGGTATGGTTTTTCAATACATGTTTTACATTTTGTAAAAATTACATTAGGATATATAGCTTATCTATTATCTGACATGTTTATCATTTCTTTGTGGTGAGAAGATTCAAAATCCTCTCTTCCTGCTGTTTTGAAATATTCAGTACAAGGTTATTAACTGCAGTCACCCTATTGCACAGGGTGCAATTTGTTCCTTCTATCCAAACATAACTTTGTACCCACTGACTAATTTCTCCTTCTTCCCTCTCCTTTCCCTCCTCCCCAGCCTCTGGTAACCAACCACACACACTCTACTCCTATGAGATCAGCTTCTTTAGAGTTCATATATGAGTGACAGACTGTGGCATTTGTCTTTCTGTGTTTGGCTTCCATCTCTTCATATAATGTTCTTTGGATATATACTCAGTAGTGGGATTATTGGATCATAAGGTAGTTATATTTTCATTTTTTTTGAGACAGAGCCTCAAGCTGTCACCCTGGATAGAGTGCTGTGGCATCACAGCTTACAGCAACCTCCAATTCCTGGGCTCAAGCGAGTTTCCTGCCTCCACCTTCCAAATAGCTGGGACTACAGGCGCCCGCCACAACGCCCGGCCATTTTTTTTTTTTTTTTTTTGGTTGCAGGGATCATTGTTGTTTGGCAGGCCCAGGCTGGATTCGAACCCACCAGCTCAGGTGTATGTGGCTGGTGCCTTAGCCGCTTGAGCCACAGGTGCCGAGCCATATATTTTCATTTTTTAGAAGCATTTGCATACTGTTGTCCATAATGGCTGTACTAATTTACATTCCCACCAATAGTGCACAAGAGTTCTCCTTTCTGTACTTCTATGTCAACAATTCTTTTCTGATAATAGCCATTCTTTTTTTTTTTTTTTTGAGACAGAGCCTCAAGCTATCGCCCTGGTGCTGTGGCATCACAGCTCACAGAAACCTCCAGCTCTTGGGCTTAGGCAATTTTCTTGCCTCAGCCTCCCGAGTAGCTGGGACTACAGGTGCCCACCACAACACCAGGCTATTTTTTGTTGCAGCTTGGCCGGGGCCAGGTTCGAACCTGCCACCCTCCATATAAGGAGCCAGCGCCCTACTCACTGAGCCAGAGGTGCCGCCCAATCTATCTGGTCTTGTTCAATCTATTCTTTTCCAAACTTGTTTGACCCCAGAAATAACCTCCACTTCTTCACCTCAATTTTGTTGAACTCAGAGTCAGTTAATCACCTTTAGCCAATGTTTTGAGGCTAACCCTGCATATTTTGAGAATATGTCACGTACTATCTGTCCTCAGTATTTAGGAAAAAATACCAGAACAGAGAAGAAGGTTATGTCTTTGGAATCAGACCTGTCTTTCAAATCCTAATTCTTAGGTTTTGGGGTGTTTTTGTTTGTTTGTTTTGTTTTGAGACAGAGTCTTAAGCTATCACCTTGGGTAGAGTGCCCTGGCGTCACAGCTCATAGCAACCTCAAACTCTTGGGCTCAAACAATTCTCTTGCCTCAGCTTCCCAAGTAGCTGAGACTATAGGCACCTGCCACGATGCTCAGCTATTTTTAGCTGGCCTGGACTGGGTTCAAACCCACCAGCCTTAGTGTATGTGGCCAGCACCCTACCCACTGAGCTATGGGTGCCACCCAATTCTTAGATTTTTTGACACCGTTCAAGTCACCTGATTACAGGAGCTTCAAATATTTTATCTCTCTTTCCATCTCCCTCCCTCACTCCCTCTCTCTCTCCCCCTTTTTTTTATTAACCAAGGAGACACAGCCTTCAGTGTAAAATGAAGGTGCATTCTTGAATTTAAAACTTTCAACATTTTCAAAAATAAAATGGAGACCATGAAGCCTAACATATGCACTATTTAAATTAGCTCGTAATAGTTAAACATTTAGGTTTTCAAATTTGAGAAAAATGAGTTTAAATTTTGTTCTGCTAAATACCAGTAATGTGACTTAAGAAAGAATAGAAACTCCCTTGAGCCTTAGCCTCATCCTCTATGAAATGGGAACAATAGGAGTACCCAATTTGTGTCATTGCTATGCAATTACATGACTCCCTGTATATCAAACACGAAGAAACACATGTTCAAAAAATGCTCACTGTTATTTTTATTTTATTTTATTTTATTTTAGAGACAGAGCCTCAACCTCTGTCACCCTGGATAGAGTGCTATGGCATCATAGCTAACAGCAACTTCCAATTCCTGGGCTCAAGCGAGTCTCCTGCCTCCGCCTCCCATGTAGCTGGGACCACAGGCACCCGCCACAACGCCCAGTCATTTTTTGGTTGCAGCCATCATTGTTGTTTGGTAGGCCCCGGGCTGGATTTGAACCTGCCAGCTCAGGTGTACATGGCTGGCGCCTTAGCCTATTGAGCCACAGGCACCGAGCCTCACTCTTATTTTTAATGCCTTAAAACCTAGTACTTCATTCTGTCCTTGAAATGGGTGGAAGCTGAAATATGGGAATAGCTGACATGAGAAGTCGCTTCCTGCCTGAGTATCATAAAACCCTGTCATCCTGTCTCTGTACATCTTGGGAAACAGGCAGCTGCCAGAGCCTCATGCAGGAGCATCTCAATGGTCTGTATATTTATTTCTATAATATTTCTTCATTAGTAGAGGTAAACATGACAACAGGGGCCTTGGTGGGCTCTGAATGTCTTCTTCCCGTCACCCAGATTAAGGAGCTATTCTGTTTGGCTCTCATCGTTCAGAGAATGGCTTGAAAAGTGAAGCTTAACCTAACAGAGGAAATTAGGTGTCATTTGTGTGATTTATAGAACCATAGATTGAGCTTCACAATTTCTTATATAGGGAATGGGTCCTTGCCAGTTAGTATTTCTTCACTGTATGGGGGAATCTGAGCCATAGGTTAGGGAGCAAAGCTTGTCCAAAGTAGATATTATGCTCCTACTGTGTTCTACCTGGCTGAGCTTGGGCATCTTCTACCTTTCACTTGATCATCTGTAAGAATTACTGGGAATAGTAAGAGCTGCTGCTCTATGTGTTGTTGGAGTATAACAGGCGCTAGCAGACACCAGACGTAGAATAAGGAGATGCTTAGTAAGTGTCTATTCTCTTCATCCCGCTCCTCTCTCTCTTTCTGTCTCTCTTTTTTTTTTTTTGTTTCATTTAGTTTAGTTTTTTGAGACAGAGTCTCGGTTTGTCGCCCCTGGCAGAGTGCTGTGGCATCCTAGCTCACAGCAACCTTAGATTCCTGGGCTCAAGCAATTCTCTTGTTTTAAGTCTTTTGAGTAGCTGGGCCCATAGGCGCCTGCCACAACACTGGCTACTTTTAGAGGTGGGATCTTGCTCTAGTTCAGGCTAGTTTCCAATTCATGATTTCAGGAGATCCACCTGCCTCAGCCTCCCAGAGTGCTGGGATTATAGGCGTGAGCCACCATATCCAGCCCACTCCTCTCTTTCTTTAAAAGCTATCAGTGGTATGTTCATGATGTGTGTGACCTCCCCTGCATAGAGAATATTAGCTGGCAGGAAATCAAGTAGACTGTTTCTAGAGCAGTTTTCAGTTTTAGGTTTTCAGCAGAATTGAGCAGAGAGTACACAAAGTTCCCATATACTCAGTACCCACACACACTCACAGCTTCCCTGATGATCAACATCCCCACGAGGGTGGTGCATTTGTATAACCACTGAACCTGCATTGACACATCATTATCACCCCAAGTGCAGTATTTATATTAGAGTTCCCTACTGCTGGCGTACATTTCATGGGTTTTGACACATTTACAATGACATATATCCATGATTATAGTATCATGCAGAGGATTTTCACTGCTCTTAAAATATTCTGTGCCCCACCTATTCCTCACCCCTTCCCCCTAATCCCTAGCAACCACTGCTCCTTTTACTGTGTTGGTAATTTTGCCTGCTGGCAGTTAATTCTAGTCAGTTGATCTAGGATGGGAAATTTTAAAGGGAATGGGAAATGGAAAAATCAGGTTTCCAGGTTTGAGGAAAAGCAAAATTTGAGCCTAAATTAAAAGAAAATGATTAGAAACAGCAATGCTACTATTAAACCAATGTATAATTACTCGCACTTTTATATGAAAGATAAATCACAACTGTACCCCAAGATGAAAGGAGGAGGAAGGGGATGGGAGGGGAGAGGGGAGGTTTGACAGAGGGGGGGTAAATGGTGGGACTACACCTATGGTGCATATTGCAAGGGTACATGACTAATCTATTAAGTATAGAGTATAAATGTCTAATAATTAAGTGCATGAGGTGAAGAATATATTAACAAGTTCGATGTAAGCATTCCAAATTGTATATAAAATCAGCACATTATACCCCATAAACACATTAATATATACATGATCTATGTGTTTATGACTTAATTAAAAAAATGGACACTGGGTGGCATCTGTAGCTCAAGCAGCTAAGGCGCCAGCCACATACACCAGAGCTGGCGGGTTTGAATCCAGTCTGGGCCTGCCAAACATTGACAACTACAACCAAAAAATAGCCAGGCATTATGGCAGGTGCCTGTAGTCCCAGCTACTCAGGAGGCTGAGCTTGAGGCCAGGAGTTAGAGGTTGCTGGGAGCTCTGATGCCATGGAACTCTACCCAGGGCGACAGCTTGAGCTCTGTCTCAAAAAAAAAAAAAAGAAAAAAGGACGCTTAAATTGATTCCAAATCTTAGCTATTGTGAATAGTGCTACAATAAATATGTGAGTGCAGGTTTAAAAAAAAAAGAAAGAAAGAAACAGCAATGCTGTGATCTGAATTTCCAACTTGAAGAAACTAACACGTGACTGGCTCCAAGAGGGGAAAAGACATGCTGAGATCACACAGCAGGTTAGTCAGCACATGCTGGGGTTCCTTGGGTCTCTCCTGTCTTTGGCTCTTACTTTTTTTCACATTCTACACCCTTTTTTTCTGTGAGATTTTATTCATTCTTGTGGCTTCTAATACATTGAACCATATGAAATTGCTGAACTTTGACTCACAATAATGGCAACTTTATATGCTATTTTCATTGGCGAATTCCTATCTGTACAGTGAAAACTTCCAATATATGCTAAAGGTGGGTGGGATCAAGGTGTAAATAACTTTTTTGCAAAATGGATTGTGTCCATCCGAGTGTTTATTCGGAGGTTTTATATTTCAAAGACAGGTTTCCTTACTGGAGCCAAATCTCCTGGGTGCAAATCCTAGCTATGCCATTTACTAGCTATATGACTTTGGAAACAAAAATAAATTGAATATAATAACTGTTCCTACCTCACAGGTTGTTGGGACAATTTAATGAGTTAGTGTATCTAAAGTACGTAGGGTATTGTGAAAAGTAATACATGTAAAGAAGTTAGAACAGTGCCTGGCTTGTAGTAAACACTCCATCAAAGTCATGTGTTCTTATGAATATCCTCTAGTTGAACGAGAACATTGCTCATGATCGCAGTGTCTGGGAGCATGGGTGTCAAGGTTGTATGACCTGATGTGTACTACTTTTTAGCTGAATGACCTTGAACAGATGATTTTGCCCTACAGACATCAGTTTCTTCATCTGGAAAATGGTGATGGTGCAGCCAATTCTACCACCTAAGGTTATTGATATGATTGGATGGCATAGAGTATATTAAAGTGCCTACCACACAGCAAATGCTGCTGTATGTGTTTCATTCAGAGGAGGTTGATGGCCTCAACCCAGCACTGAAAGTAGGTTACCTGGTATGGTGGCTGCTTTTCCTCTTTAAGCCTCCTACATAGAAGTCTGTGCAAAGTTGTGAGGGTGAGCGCCACTTCCCAGGACCCTTCTAGATGTCAAATTCCAGGGTACCGTGCCAACAAATATGCTTATATGTACTTCAGAGCCCTCTAACTCCTGGAACATGTATGTAGCTGAAGGTTTCTACTTCCACTTTTCAGCTACTCTTTAGTTGCTGCTTCTCCAGGTAACATTTGAGATGACTTGCCACACTTGTCCTCCTGCTTTCTTTGGGAATGGGAAGAGTAAAGTCAATTAACATTACGACTTTCCTCCTTAAGTGTGATTTATACTTTCATTGATTTGTGGCACAGTGACCAATAAATCTCACTGTCGGGCCACATGGGCACATCCTATTCCATTTCCAAAGTATGGGGGCTCACGACCCCTGTTCTCTATTTCCTGTGGTTTCCTGTAGGCAAATGAGTGATTGGAATCTCTTGTAATCCTCCTTGTAACTCCAAGGAGGTTATCTGATGACTGGAAAGGCAAATGGCCTAACTAGATCCTGTCTCTGAGGTCCACACTGGGCAAGAAACCTCTATTTCTGCTTCTGTGCAGACACCGCTATGCTATTCTTTTTTTCTTTTGAGACAGAGTTTTTATTTTGATGCCCTCGGTAGAGTGTCATGGTGTCACAGCTCACAGCAACCTCTAGCTCTTGGGCTTAGGCTATTCTCTTGCCTCAGCCTCCTGAGTAGGGAGCAAGCAAGGGTACAAGCATCTGCCACAACACCCGGCTATTTTTTCGTTGTAGTTTGGCCGGAGCCAGGTTCGAACCCGCCATCCTCAGTATATAGGTCCAGCACCCTACTCACTGAGCTATGTTCCTCTTGGCCAGCTAAACATATCAGCGTGGGCTCAACAGTTTATCTTCCAATAGAGCTGGGACAATCAGTCTTTGTCCCTTTCTATCATCTCTCTGTAGGATCCAAGTTGCTTCTTATTTTATGCCTATCAACCCACTGTACCCCAAGTAGTAATGACAGTTGTCTCCAAAAGGGACTGTGCTATCACAGCCCACCCCAAGCCCCTTTCATTGGCTTCAGGGGATTTCATCTTTTTATGGTGACCAATTGCATTTCTGTCATGTCTTGCTGGACAATAGCAAATATACACGTTTAATCCACGGCAGAGAATCTTATTTCATCCCTATGGTATTTAAAACATATTTTGGGGATTTATGTGTTCATTCACACAGAGATGGATCACATTTATGGCCTTGAGGAGTTCAGAGTCTCAAAGGCAAGAAGAACATATAAATAAGCAAATTGCATGGAAATGCAAAATGTGCAAAAATGAAAGAAGAGAGATAGACAAAAATCTCTCCACCTATGGCAGGGTCCTGGTGGGCAGGGAACCTTTTCTGGAGTTCAGCAAGGAGGAACAAGTGTGGAAAGGAAGTTTTGGACCAAAGGCACAGCATGGGGATAGGCTGGTGGGCATGAAATAGTGCACTAGCATGAGGAGGCGGGCGTGCCGGATCACAGAGACGGGAGAAGAGCTGTCAGCTGAAGAATAAAAGATGTTGAATGTTAGGTAATTTACAGAGGAGGCTTTCAAAGGTTCCTGAAGGTGGTGCAACTTTTGAAGGGGTCTAAGCGAGAGCATGGAATAGGCTGGGATGTTTTAGAAAGGGGCAAGGGAGGGGAGGGGAGCGGGGAGGATGGGTGGAGGGAGGGTGATTGTTGGGATCACACTTACGGTGCATCTTACAAGGGTACAAGTGAAAATTACTAAATGTAGAATATAAATGTCTTCATATAGTGATTAAAAGGCCATGAAGGCTATGTTAAATAGTTCAATGAAA
>CAUYRH010008921.1:0-15643 GCA_963574655.1 Perodicticus potto
TGTTATTATATAGTGGTCACTTTGCCCAAAATGTATGTTTTGAAATTTAATGTTAACATATAATCCTCAATATCTCCAAATTAGAATAGAAACTAAAAAGTCTAGAGTCTGATTATAAATATACAATATGAATAATAACAGCTTTTTAAGCTTTGCATTTGAACAGGATTGCTAAATACTGCAGTTGTTGAGAAAAATAAAATAAAGCTCAAATGTATTAAACTTATACTTGATTTAATAGTTTCTGCCAGTGCAGTTCTTAACCTTTCCAGCTGGTTGAGTTACTTCCTAATAGTGCCGTATCAGGACCTGAATTATTATAGATCTTTCCTTCTAATACATATTCAATAGCATTTTCAAAATTATTCTCATTGATACAATTCATGATACACAGCCCAGTCCTGGCAAGGAGCGTGCTTCTTTCAAACTGTTTTATAGCTACAGGCCATTTGGCATTTGGACTCTTCTCTTTTATGTATTTCCATAGCTCCATATATCCTGAAAACTGTCAGCCTTATATTAGAATAACCCTTTTGCTTCTCCACAGTTACACAGAGAACAAAAAGAATTCCTTTCCTTTTCTTCTCACCATCATACGCCAAGGCCTGTGGTCAGAGAATCATCGTTTGCTAGTCATATGCTTTTTCTTCCTTGACTTCTTGCTAGCTTCAGAAGTGATAGCATGAACGTCATTGTTCAGATGTGGCCAGATCATTGGTTTTGCACTGTCTTAAACTCCTTCTGTCTAGAGCTGTGGTTCTCAGTCCCCCAGAGGACATTTGGCAATATCTGAATGTTTTTGGGGTTGTCACATCTGGAAGGGAAGTGTTACTGGCATCTAGTGGGTGGAAGCCCAGGATGCTGTTTTACATTCTGTAATGCACAAAATGGGCTTCACCAGCAAAGATTTTTCTTCCCTCAAATGTCTGTAGTACTGAAGATGAGAATCCCTGATCTGGAAGGGTAAGGAATATCTCTTTAATCTGTGTTATGTTGTTCATGTGCATGGAAACATGATAGATCTGGTAAAGAAGACATTGCATTCAGTATAATCATTTGTTGAACAGCTACTAGGTTCTGAAATACAGTATGACATAGTTCCTGTCCTTAGGAATTTATCCTCCATTTGCAGGAATGACTACTAAATAAAACTTAATGTGTGGTGTAATTAGAAGCATGTATGGCGTGTTAAAATGAAAACAATTTAAATTTCATTTGCTAAACGTAAGGAAATATCCAGAGGAGATCCATTCTCTGTCTAGACGTAGTATTAGTTGTTTGCAGATGAAATTTCTCATTTTCCCTTGATAATCAGGAGTAGGTTCCATTTATTGTTCTCATTTCAACTGGTATTCATTTGAAACATCAGGAGAAAGGGGGAGATATTGACATAAGAAGTATTACTTTAGTCTACCCTTAATAGATCTGACATATACCCTTGCAATATATCTTAACACAATAATTAAGGGAGGTGAAGGATATATTAACCAGTACGATATAAGCATTCCAAATTGTATATGACATCAGCACATTGTACCCCGTAAATGCATTAATGTATACATGATCTACCTCTTTATGATTTAATGAAAAAAAATAGAAATTTAAAAAGTATTACTTTAGTAACTTAGGAATTAAGTTTTTTAACATCTTCATTGAGGTATAATTTACATGCCATAAAAATTTCCTATTTTAACTGTATAGTTTGCTGATTTTTTAGTAAATCTACAGAATGTGGAAACTATCACCACCGTTCAGTTTTAGGACTTCTCCGTCACCCCAAGAAGATCAGATTAGCAATCAATCCTCATTCCCATTGCAAGCCCCAGACAACCACTAATCTTTCCATTGCTTTCTCTTTTCTGTCTCACTTTCTATCTCTGTAAATTTAGCAAATCTCTGGACATTTCATATGAGATATTAATGTCTAGCAGTAAAAATGTATCTTAATACCTTCTTTTTCAAGATCAGCGTCACCTTTGAATTTTTTATATTGCTCATACCATATACATGCTACAGTGTAGGCTTGGGTACTCTTAGTTATCAGAACTCTCAGACTGAAGAATGCAGCAAAGGAGAAGATGGGTGTGTGTGTTAAATGCAGTATGTTCTACATTACAGAGTGGACAGAGTGCCTGTTTTCCAGCTGTGTTCTGCTTTGTTCCTGTGTCAGTGACCGCCCCCCCCAATGAACTATACTACTTATACTTGTGAACTACTAACATAATGTTACAGAAATCACTGAAAAGCGAAGGTCAGGCAAATACCTGCATTATATGGGGAAACTATAAAAGGATTAAATCTAGAGAATTCACCTGTGTATGAGTTGTATATGGGTCAACCATGCCTTAGCCAAACCCTTTGGGGCCAAATGTCTTTAAGAATTCAGCTCTTATAGTTTGTTGTATACTGTATGTTAATGTAATACCCTCATGGGATACAGGGAATACACAGTAATTTCTGTAGCAAAGTGGCTGAAAGTTCACCTTTACTTGGACAGAAAAAGACTAAATAACCTCATGCCAGTTCAGGTCAGGTTTTGCCTAAGTTTATTTGGTAGCAAAATAATAAAGCAACTGTATTCAGAAATTTTTGCTTTTCAAAATTGTAGATAAAGGTTTGCAAGACAGTACCAGCATGTCCCAGGAAATTGCATTTCAAATAATGGCTCTGTCCTCATATAACTTAGCCATGGACATATTTTTCCAATTGGTTTTAACAAAATGCCAAATTAGCTGGTCAGTTTTGGTGGAAGAAAGCCAGGTATGGATCTATTATGGCCAGCCAGATTTGTGGTTTGTGGCTTTACCTCCCTGCTGTAGCTCTGGACTGTAGCCATGTTCATCTGCTCCAGCCCTCAGGCCCCAGAAGAATAAGATAACCTTTGTTGGGTCAAAAAGATATTCATGGAGAAAAACCCAAAGGTAGCAAAGGCCACTGTTATCCCAGTTAGCTCCAGCCTCAGGCCTGGCAATCCTCACTTTCCTGGCAAAATACCAGGAAGTGAAACTACACAGCTATAAAAAGAGATTAAAACCAGGGATGAGACTCCACTAGAGTAAATTTTCTTCAGGTAAAGATACTTAGAATTCGAGGAAGATAAAGATGTGAAGAAAACTACACAGGATTCTCTAGTGGGCCCACTACTCAGAAGTAAGACAGCAATCCAAAGCAAGATAGTGAAGGTTTGTTGCAAATTGTTAAATTCTGCATAATCATCTTATATAATTTGCCTAATGGTACTTAGGAAGCCTCATTAGTCTTTTAACCATAAATTTCACATCTGTGTTAATTTCTAGATTCCGACAGCGGTACTTAGAAAACTGTAAATGCAGGCCAGTGGGTCTTAACTTGTTTCCCATGGCATTTCTAAGTTGCTACCCATCATGAATGTGAATGAATATTTTGATTGATTTGTAAAATTTGCTTTTGTTACAAGTGAAATGTACACTTGTGTGGGTAATGTTATTATACATAGGCAGAACGTACTACAGATTGTGGGACCCGTTTATATGCAAGGGGATCCATTTTCTGCAAATTGGAAGAGCAGAGTGTAGTATAGCACCAACGTGAGATAAAAAAAAAATTGCACATTTATAGGAACAGCCAACAATGTTGGCTCCTAGAGACTCAGAGCAGCCTCAAGGCAGTAATAAGTTGTCAAAGAGCATCCATCACATTGCTAATGGTCAGCCAAGGAAGAGAGGTGGGAATTCCGGATGCTTTCATAGGGACTCAGAAACATGCGGTAGAAACTACATTGGTACTATTTACCATTGATACCTCTTTTAAAGAAGTTTTTAATCACGTTAAGTGTGCCACCAAAATCTGTCTGAAAGGGAACCATCAATATGAAGTGATGTTGAATCATTGCCATTCAGTTGTAGAAGTACGAACCCCACCTTTCCTATCCACAGACCTCTCTACTTGGTGTCTTGGTTAGTGTACACCCACCTCCTGTGCCAGCCTCTGCCAGTTATCTCCTCACAGGTCTTACAGCCTCTTTGTAAGTATCGTTTTCTCTTCTGTCTCCCAGCTTCAAAGAGCTAAACTTGTCTCTCCTTGATACCGCACCTGCCTTCTCTTGCCAGGCATCTTCCTGAGTTTGCACACATTTTTCTTGTTACCACATTTCCTGTTGTTAAAAAACTAATGGCCTCATCCTGTCACCCTGTCACTGCTGCACCCCCTTCCTCATTTAAATACACCCTCTGCCCCTGCCCTGCCACAGCTCTCATGATGCTTTCTGGAGCCATGATTCTATTTTTTTATTTTTGAGACAGGGTCTCACTCTGTTGCCCAGCTAGAGTGCCATGCCATCAGCTTAGCTCACAGCAACTTCAAACTCCTGTGTTTAAGTGATCCTCTTGCCTTAGTGTCCCAAGTAGCGGGGACTATAGGTGCTCCCCCAACACCCACCAATTTTTTTTCAATGTTCAATAGAGACAGGGTCTTGCTCTTGCTCAGACTGGTGTGCAACTCCTGAGCTCAAGGGACCTACCTCCTTTGGCCTCCCAGAGTGCTAGGATTACAGGAATAAGCCATCGCACCCTGCCTGGAGCCATTGTTCTCCCTGCTGGCTTCAGCTTACTATTGTCTGGGGAAGTTTAAAACTTACTGATGCCCAGGGTACACCAGACTGAAGTACCCTGGGGTGGGGCCTGGACCTTGGTGGTTTTTGGAAGTTCTCCCCAGGAATGCAGCCAGCATTGAGAACCCCTGGTAGAGAGGGTGCAACCTGTCTAGTGTAGGTAATAAGGGAGCCATTGTGGAAGCAGTAGCAGGGAATTTTAGCATCAAGCTGGCAAGGTTCTCAGTTCCCAGCATCTGTGTCTCTGGCTCCAATCTGCCTTTCATGCTGATAGAAGAGTGATTTTCCAAAATACAAACCTGGCCACTCTGCTCCCTGCTCTTGACTACAGGCACCCAACCTCAACTCTTTGCCTTTCCGGCCTCCTTCTACCGCCTGGGTCTGGTCTGCCCAGGCTGCTCTCAATTCCCGCCAGTCTTTGTGCTTTTAGTTACATCTCAGCTTAAATGTCATTTCCTCGGGGGCAAGGGGAGGCTCCCTAACCACCCAGTGACTCCCAATAACACAAATGTACCTCATTCTCTGCTAAAACCTAACACCTGCTAATACTCCCTTGGTTATGTGAGCATCTCCTCTCACTAGGAAGAGCAGGCAGCGTGTCTGTTTCTACATCCTCTACCCATCACAGTGCCTGGGACATGGTAGGTACTCAATAAACATACGATGGAGGCCCACCTTAATTAATTATTGGTCTACCCTACCAGCCCTGGTTAACAAACAAAAAGTTGCATTTCTTACCCTGGCAGATTGGAGCCAGAGACACAGATGCTGGGAACTGAGAACCTTGCCAGCTTGATGCTAAATGCTGGTCTCATGCTCTCTTGTATCCTCTGTTCAAACCCAGATCGGGCCTCATGGTTTGGTGAGTACACCAGCCTTGTTTTCGTTTTCTGGTTTTGGGGTTTGGGTTTTTTTGTTTTTGTTTTTGTTTTTTCTTTTCTTTCTTTCTTTCTTTCTTTTTTTTTTTTTTCTGGTCTCATTCTGTTATCCAAGCTGAAATGCTGTGGCCTCAGCCTAGCTCACAGTAACCTCAAACTCTGGGTTCTAGCCTGCTGAGTAGCTAAGACTATAAGCACCCACTACAACACCCAGCCAATTTGTCTATTACTATTAGAGACAGGGTCTTGCTCTTTCTCAGGCTGGTCTCAAATGCCTGACCTCAAGCAATTCTCTTGCCTCAGACTCCCAGAGAGCTAGGATTATAGGCATGAGCCACCGCACCTGGACCGTTAATTAACTCACTAAAATACTTATTAAAAATGCCAACTTGACTGGACCCAGCCCTCATCTAATGGTGTATACTGGCACATAAGACTTCATTAAGCCCTCAAGGGACTCTGATGCAGAGAGTTCATGGACCAATATTTGGGAAATAGGATTGTACTGTTTAATATCCCATTAATTCTTAAAACCACCCCGTAAGAGAGGTGTATTTTTCCTAGCTACAGATTAAGAAACATGCTCAGTATGATTAAGCCCCTAGCCCAGGGCCACACAGTTGGTGCATGTCATGGCTGGCAAGCAATCTGCCCCTTTTTGTAGGTAGTCCTGCCTATGTGGAAATGGTAAGAAGAGCCCTGAAAAGTTCAGAAAACCTTTGCTGGTTAATTCTGAATGAACATGATCCATCTCTCAAATTCAGGACTCAATACATCACATCTTAGAATAGAACCAGAAATGCTCATTTTTGCTAACTTTTCTCATCTCTGAAGGAAGAAGTTTAATTTTGTTCCAAATTTTGTCCCTTAGAGTTAGAATGTTAAGTCATAGGGAAAAAAACATATATTGCAAAAGTGAAATTTGCTCTCTATTGGGCTCTCTGGGTCTGTTTTTGTCACTTTCCATAAAGAAGTTGAGATGGCTCAGGGGTAACACATTTTTATTGCCCATGGACCTAGAAACCCAGCCATAATGCCTCACAGAAAATTATCATGCTTTCAGTTGCCATAAATCATTTATTTCTTAAGTGGCTTTTGAACTAAGAGTTGTGAAAATGGTGTTGAAGAGGTGGAGGAGGGTTGCTGAGTGAAAAGCATACTGATAATTAGAAATCTTATTTAAAAGCTGGCTTGAAAACACATTTGCATCAATAAATTACCTGCCTGCCCCCTTGTGAGTGTTTGTGAGGAAGATTCCAGTTTAATTTGCTTCTGTTGATGGGGTATTGAACATATTTATCTGGAAGATTTAATTTCATAATAAAGTTAAGCTTGGCCTGACTTTGAGGAAGGGGTCCCTCTTAGGGAGTAGAAAGAGAGGAAGAGCATGAAAAAAAGGAAAGATAAAGTTCTCCCAGAGCAGATCCCCCCCACACCTCATCCATGCACTGTTTTGTGGGGAACCACAGCTTTGGTATAGGATCCTCCAAAGTGTCAGCCAGCACCCCACACCAGACTCCAAGGTGTGAATCACCTGCCTTTGGCATGAAGCCAGTTTGACTGAGATTCCAGGAATTGATGGCGGGTCACTGTCTCCCCCTGCAGCCTGACTGTTCTGTCCTGCTGAATTGGCAGGGGTATGAGGGTGGGTCTTTTTTTTTTTATTGTTGGGGATTCATTGAGTGTACAAGAAACCAGGTTACACTGATTGCATTTGTTAGGTAAAGTCCCTGTTACAATTGTGTTTTGCCCCTAAAAGGTGTGGCACACACCAAGACCCCACCCCTGGTTGTCTGAATTTTTATTATTTGGTGCATCTTAGTAGGGACAGGTGAAACCTACTAAATGCAGAACACAAACGTTTTCACATAATAAATGAGAAAATCCCATGAAGGTTATGTTGAATAGTTGGATAAAAATATTTCAGGTGGGCCTTTTTGTTTACAGACCACAACGTGATTGTCACCGTATAGATGGCTGCTTTGATTATTTCAGATTGTTGGGTGAACACTCCTTCCTGAGGTTATTTTCATCAGCAGTGATCAAATTCAGTTGCTATGGTGTGGGGATGATTATCTAGAAAGGATGATTTCTTGTGTATGGAGGGATGTCGCACTGTTTGGTGTTAGTGGTCAGTCTCATGCCCATCTTACAGAGGAAGGTGGGCCACCTCTGGGGTGTATAGTACAAGACAAGGTGGGTCCTGTTGAGAGTGCAACATGTCCCCCATCTGTGCCTGCATTTGTATCTAAGTGAAAGAGGAACTTCAGTGACAATCTGAAAAGGAAAAGAAAACTAAACTGTTAAGTGCAGTTTTAAGAAAGGTGGATTTGTTCATAGGAGAGACTTTAGCTTTGTGATTATAGTGGAAGCATTTATGTGTTGATTATATATGTTATCCATAAAGCCTGGAAACATAGATATAGGTTTAGATATAGGTATCCTAGAAGGTATCGTGTATTGTGTATCGTGTATTATAAAGTAATATTAATTTGTTTTATACGGCCATTCACCTATTTCTGGACTTTATGACCTCAGGCCTTTTTAAAATTAATTATGCTAGATTATCTCCCCAATTCTAGCTGTGTCCTTGATTCCTGGCTCACTCTCTGAAGGTGACTTATGTGGGGGCAGATTCAGGCCAGGTATACAGCCAGTTCTGCTTTTGTGTAGCAAGTTTTGATGGTGCCAAAAAAGGCTATGTTCTGTCAGCATATTATTATCTCTGGGGTTTTTGTTGTGGTTGTTGTTACTGTTTTTAGTCTATAACTGTCAGTCTTCGTTTGTTAAACATTTATTGAGAACCATGTCCGTTTTTCAAGCACATCAATGTGTATTGTTAAGGCCTCACAATTCCTACTTGGTAAGAGAGGAAATCTAGTTGAAGTGATGATGAGATTGGCCTGAATCATACATCTAGGAAGTTTGAGTTGGGATTTAAAGGGAGATCTGATCTAAGTTGTGTTCTTTGCTTCACTCCTATTTTCCTGTGATTATTCCATTGAAGCTCAGCATCACAAGAAATAGGGACTAGTTTTAAGGTCAGTTAGGGATTAAATATGAATTATTAAATCAAATTACATGTCTATATGATGTAGGTAAAGCAGTTTAGTATTATTGATTTGACTTGAGAAGTAATTTTCATTATTTTTTCTGTATGATGTTGGAAAAAGCACACTGTTCAATGATGAACTTCATTTACAAAGTCAGTCGTAATGCTGTTTTGTTTGTTGAATCAATTCCACAAAGAGGGATAAATTTTGGACTGATCTAATATTGCTGAATCTGTAGAGAGATATTGACATATAATGGTTAATGGTTGATATTTAGAAACTCTACATTCTTGGATGTAGAAATTCTATGGATTTGTCATATTTAACAAAGATGAAATCATATTCAGAATAAATACCTTTCTTCAAAGCCTCATCATAGAATTGTCATTCACTATTCATGAATAGTTTTATTTTTATTTAGATGCCTAAATTAACATCATCAGGGTTTGGTTCTTTTGATTTTGTTTTGGGGTTTTTTTCTTTTTTTTTTTTTTTTGCTTCATTCTGTGACCTAGGATACAACTTTTATGATAAATCCCATTGCTAAAGCTTGACATTGAGTGTTTGCTGAAAGGTTCAGTATTTACTAAGTCCTGCCATGAATTTTTAATTCATGTACAGTACATACACTTCATGCACCACATGACATTTTGGTCAATGATGGGCCGCATATACCATTGGTTCCCAACCTTTTTGGCATGAGGGACTGGTCTCATAGAAGACAATTTTTCCAAAGATGAGGGAAGGTGGATGGACAGGGGTGGAGACAGGAGACAGAGCTGAGGAGGTGATACAGCAATGGGGAGCATCTGTAAATACAGATGAAGCTTCACTTGCTCGCCCTCCTCTTACCTCCTGTAGTGCATCCTGGTTCCTAACAGATTCCTATAACATTTTTGGCACAGGGACCAGTTTCATGGAAGACAATTTTTGCATGGAGTGGGGTGGGAGATTAGAGAAATGGGACAGGAGGCAGAATTCAGGTGCTGATACTATGTGGACCAGTTACTAATAGGCCACAGACCAATACTGGGGATAGGGGACGTAGGCATATGTAGTGGTATTCCCACAAGATTATAATACCATATTTTTGCTGTACCATTTTTAATGTTTACATATGTTTAGATACACAAATATTTACCATTGTGTTACAGTTGCATAAGTATTCAGTACAGTAACATGCTGTATAGGTTTGTAGCCCAGGAGCAATAGGCTACACTGTATAACCTAGGTGTGTAACAGGCTGCGCCATCTAGATTTGCACAAGTGCACGCCATGATGCTCCCATGACAAAATCACCCAACTATGCATTTCTTGGGATGTGTCCCTGTCGTTAAGCAAGTACATTCTCAATTTGTCATAGAAGAAAAGAATTATATTTAGTGCTTCGTTTGGAGTTCCCCTTTGGTGCTTGACGCGCAATGAACTTTTGCTATTTAAGATTCTAACTTAATGTATGCAAATACTCGTCTCATCAGTCCGCTTCAGTGTGCTTGCTTCCCTCTGCCACGTCTTATCTCTTCCTGTAATCTTTGCTTTCCTTACTGCCACCCATTTAATATGTCAGGCAGAAAAAACAAGAAATCACTCTTCATCATCAGGGTCTGTATACGAAATTAAATATTAATTTAATCTGCTTTTTGATTTTGAATCCTTCTGCCATTCTTTTAGTTTAGATCCTTCTAATCTAGTGACATGTGGTCCTATATTAATGAGTCTCCATTCTTCCAGACTTGGCCAGAAGTTTCTACCCTGGCCAGGGATAAATTTTCTCACATGCCTCTTTGTTCATCTCATTCTTTAAAATCCTCCATTGATTTTTCTGAACATGATCTTCAGGAAAGAATTCTAACCCCTTAGTGTGGCAATCAGGTCCCTGATGGTCAGTCAGCCTCATTTCTTACACTGTCCTGTGTGTTCCGTGTTCTAGTTATAGAGCAACTCAGAGTTCCTCAAATGTGGCCTGACACTTTGCATGGACTACTCCCTTGAGTCCCTTAACTAATTCTTTTTTTTTTTTTACACCAAGACAGAGCAATATTTTATAATATTAGAATATACATATAAATATAATCTACAGAAAATTAACCACTATTTCACATTTGACAATATTTCCTGTACACTTTTAACATACCAAATAAGCCCAATATATCATTCTCAGACTTTCAGTAGTCTTAATATTTCAAAAAGATCAAGTTTAGAGTTTTGATTTTGGAAGGTTTGTCAAATATCAAAGGCTTAAAACATTTGTTCCAACAAGCCAAAAGATTCTAAAGGCAATACTGGATAGTCAACTGGATCACATGCAAATTCCTTTACAAATTCCCTTTTGTGAACCTTATTCAACCTGCACAGACAATTTACATTCTAAACCAGTGGTTCTCAACCTGTGGGTCACGACCCACAGGAACTATATTAAAGGACCATGGCATTAGGAAGGTTGAGAAACCACTGTTCTAAACCTTCTGGTTTGCCCTGCCTTTCATTTGTGGACAAAATTTACCCGACAAGATCCTTTTTAACGCAATGCCATTTTCCTTTTTGTCTAATTTTTCTTACTTTCAAAAAACCACTTTTCACAAAACAGGATCACAGTTTACTACCTTAACTAACTAATTCTTGCTTCCTTCTTCAGGTATCCCATTCTCTGAGAAGCTGATTCTGATCATCCAACCACTTGGACCTAATCTGGTCTAGACATCCTTCATTTGCATTCCCACAGTGCTCTATTATATCCCCTTTGAAGAGCTTTTCACACTCTGCTATAATTACTTGGTTACGAGTCTTCCTTCCTCCCATTGGACTATGAATTTCTTGAGAAAGACTAAATGTCTTGATATTTATTTCCCCAATGTCTAGCATTCAATCTAGTCTGTAGTAACCAATTGCATATTTGTGATATTGGGCAAGTTATGTATCACATCTGTTTCATTGTCCTAATCTAAATAGCAGAATTTATCTCATAGGATTTTTTGAGGAAAAAAAAAGAGCTCTGTATAAAAAGCATCAGTATGTTGCCTGGCACACAATAAGAGCTCCATAAATGTGCTTCTGTTTAATAGTCTACCCCAAGGACCTATAGGAAGGTACTCACTGAGTATTTGTAGAATGCTATTGATTGATAAAGCAGAGGAGGGAATTCCACAAGTTACCTGAGAGAGAGTTTAGAAAGACTGGGGGCTGTACATGCAGTCTCCAGGTTATAAAGGAGATAGTCTATAGGTTTGCTCTTAAGATGAATATGTGTGTAAGTTAGAACAGGTCTATTTCCCTATTACCTCCTTTAGAGGCTTCCCAAATAGCCTCCATTTGTATGTGTGAGTCATATGTCACTTGAATGTTTCTAACTCGAGGACTTACTGTATAGCCTCCATTTGTAAATGCTTAAGTCTTTGTAACATCTTAAGTCAGATGTTTGTAACTCAGGGACTGTCTGAATTATTGTGCGCCTGTGTACCAGGAGAAATAGATAATTGTTTTAAATATATAAAAATGCCATCTACATTAGCAACAGAAACTATGAGTGATCTGAGAACAGGTTTGACCTTTGTGAAAAAAATTATAGAACTCTTGAAACACATGAAGGAACTAAGTGGAAAGATACATGATATTTACAGATTGAGAGAGTCAATATAGGAAAGATGTAATCGTTTCCCAAATTAATCTATAATTATAATGTAATTTTGATCAAAGTCTTCATGATTTTATTTTTGTTTTTTAAATGAGAATGTTGGGAGACCATTCTCCACAATCTCACATTTCTGCATGTCTTGTAGGAGGAGGTACTAATGGCCCTTTGATTCTGATCTATCTTTTCAAGGCGGTTTGTATGTGAACAGCTGTAGAAGATAGAGATAGTTCTCCCATCCAGAGCAAAGGGAAGTTTTGTTTACTGTCCAGTACAATAAAGATAATGTCTCCCCACAGGACAAGGCTCCACTGTGAATAATTCAAGTTCCCTAAACTCAGGGTTCTGTGGATATAATGTGAACCCACTACATGCACAGCATCCACCTGAGCCCCTCAGCAGTTCCCTCTGGTATTAGAGCAAAAAGCAGAAGTGATTGAACATAAACTACTTGCTATGCTACAAGTAGTTAAATCCTTTGTCTCCAACCCAGGAATTTTGTATCTTTTTCTAGCCTCCATAAAACCGTGCAGGTCAATTTGTTAGCTTACAAGTTGGATGAAATCTTCTATCTTTTGTAGTTCTTGACAGAATCTCTACTTGTAATTTAGCATGTTGAATTACAGTAGTGAACAATAAGAATTTGGTAAATACTTTCTCAAAAAGCTAAAATCAACTAGACCAATTGTTGCCCAGAAAAAACTGTTCTTTGCTGACTTAACTTTTTTTCCTTAAGGATGACCAATGAACCTGTTCAGATTATCTAAAGCCTTTTATTTTGACATTTTCCATAACAACTTTCCTTTGCTCTTGTTAGAGCTTAGCATATCTGGCATTTCTGAATCTTTCTACTGGCATGTTAAGCTGTCTTTTTTCTGAATGTGTGTGTGATGGCGGTTTGTTTATTTGTTAAATGTTTGTTTGTATTACATAGACAAGGCAGATCTACTTAGGCTCTTTTTTAGGACTTAGTACTTTCTAAGTATTTTTCCAGGTTTTTTTTATTCAGCTCTCTCTAAAATTACACATAAAAATATCATAGTCATTTTCCTATTTGTCTATAATAAGTATAAACACATTATAAAATTAAATGCAGTAAAGGAGAAAATAGCTGTTAAAAAAGTCCCAGTTAATAATGATTATGGAATACCTATTTTAGTGTCAAAAACTATTCTTTTGGAGGGTGATGGACTTATGGGGATTAAAGATCATGAATATATCATTGATATCCACTTATAATTTTAATGAACTACTGTTGTAACACAATGCTCTGCTTGTGTCTAGTACATTTTTTCATAAACTTATAAATCATTCAGACTATTTCAATCCTTTTAAGAAGGATTTGGTATATAAATAATACGTAATCAAAGAAGCACACCCCACTCTAAAACTCTATTGAGATAACAGATATTGAGGAGCTGTTTTTGATAAAGTAGACAACATAAAAATATCTTAAAAGCAGAATATTGGTTCTGAGGAATTGTAAGCTTTAAATAACTGTCCTTGATATATGTTTGGGAGAAGTCCAATGACACCTGAAATGATATCTTCCTTTTCCTATAACTGTTAACATTCTTAAAATCATGCTGGCCACCATACAGAATTGCCTTGTTGGGTCTTTGGACCAGTGCAGGGTGCCTAGCCAGCCCAAGTAACTGAGTGCAATGTTATCCCCTAGCTTGAGGGTTTGTTCCGATGCCACAGATCCACAGTGCTCGGGCCTGCAAGGCACTGACTCACTTCACTACCCATGCACAAATCCTCAAAATATTAGCTGGGTTTGTTCTGTAACTTTATGCAAGTGGAATCGTACTCTGTATCCTGTGACTCATTTCTTTTACTTAGAGATTAAAGTATGTTGCATCTAGCTATAGTTTATTTTCATTGTAGTAGAATTCCATCATATGAATATTCCACAGTTGATTTATCCATCCCCAGTGCATGAACACTTGGGTTTGTTGTTCTGTTCTATTATGAACACGGTGCTAAAAACAATATGCCAGAGTTTCTTTAAAATAGATGTCAGCAAACTTTTTCTGTAAATGTTCTGCTAGTAAATCTTTTAGGCTCCACAGGACAAATATGATCCCTGTTATATATTTTTCTTCCTCATTTTCTTTTCCTAAAAAACACTTTAAAAATGTGAAAACCATTCTTAGCTCATGGGCCATAGTTCTGACCTCTGCTCTCAGATGTGTATCTAAGAGCAGACTTGCTCACCATCAGTACTGACATGTAATGTTAATGGACAATGAGAAACTTTTTTCCACGTGGTCTTGTCAGTTTGTCCTCTCCTAAGCAGTACGTGAGATTTCCTGATGTCCCTCATCCACAGCATAAACTGACATTATCATATCTTTTAATTTGTCCAATGGATAAGAAATGATATCTTATTATGGGCCTTAATTTGCATTTCCCTGATTGCTAATGAAATGGAGCATCTTTTTCTACAATCATGAGCAATTTGTGCTTTCTATCCCGTGAAATGCTTATTTGTATCTTTTGTTTATTTTCCATTTGGTCTGTTTGTTTTTTTTATCTTTATGTAGGGGTTTTATATAATCCAGATACTATTCCACTGCTATTAATGTCTTTCAAACATTTCCTCTTACTTCTGTGGCCTATTTGCATCTTTTTAGGGGTATCTTTTTTTCTTAAAAGAATAATTTAATTGCGATGTAATGTACATACACGTGCACGTATCATAAAGTTTATTGTTTTAAAGTTTGACAAGTTAGTAATTTTTAGTATAGTCACAGAGAATGAGTTCAATATATTTAAATTTAGTACTTTCTTTGGGTTTAGCTTATATTCTTTCCTGTCTTAAGAAATTCCTCTGACCCTGAGGTCATAAGAAGTCTTCCACATTGTCTTCTCAAAGTTTTATTTCATTGGAAAATTTTATTTTACGTTTAACTGTTTTAACTTACCTGAAATTGATGTTTGTATATGGTGTGAGATGGGATCTTCTGTAATTACATATGAGTACCCAGTTGCTAGAGTATTTTATGTGATGTCTATTTTAAGGGATAATATTCATTATTTATTCTCAGACTAGGAAATATGGGCACTTGGCAAAGGTGTAAGTGAGAGCATATAGATTCTAGGTTAAATAGAAATTAAAGAAATAAATAGGCACACACATGATAAATAAATATACACATGCTATTTCCTCCCCTTTTCCCTAACAATGAAATGAGAACTACTTATATTGGGCCTGAACTATTTTAATGCAGTCCAGCTTGAAGATAGGAAAATGAACCAGATGACTTTTTATAATACTCTCAGCTCAAAATTCTGACTTAGATTTTGTATTTATTATTAAATAAGGCAAAATTCTGTTTTTTAAATGGCCCATATAAACCAGCCAGATTAAAAGTATGCCTGCCTGGCTCGGCGCCTGTGGCTCAACGGGCTAAGGCGCCAGCCATGTACACCTGAGCTGGCGGGTTCGAATCTAGCCTGGGCCCGCCAAACAACAATGACGGCTGCAACC
>CAUYRH010008924.1:0-11289 GCA_963574655.1 Perodicticus potto
CAGAGGTTATCCACAGAAATCACTTCTCTCTCTTGGCTGGGTTCCCAGGATTCAGCTCAATTGTGCAGTTTCGAGAGGTTATCCTCCCTTTTGGATAGGAGCCTTTTTCGGAGGCAGCTTCCAGTCAGCCATCTTGCTCCACCCCTACATGTGTTTATTTGGTTGCCACTTTTTGCCTTCACAAAATTAAAAATCTTAAGCCTTTTTTTTAAAAAATTAAATCATAGCTGTGTATATTAATGCAATCATGGGGTACAATGTGCTGGTTTTATATACATTTTGAAATGTTTTCATCAAACTGGTTAACATAGCCTTCATGGCATTTTTTTAGTTATTGTGTTAAGACTTTTATATTCTACACCTAGTAAATTTCACATGTACCCTTGTAAGATGCACCGTAGGTGTGGTCCCACCAATTATGCTACTTCCACCCATTCTCCCCCCTCCCCACCTCCCCTTTCCCTGTCTTCTTGGGCTATAATTGGGTTATAGCTTTCTTAGGAAAGCTATAAATTGGTTTCATAGTAGGACTGAGTACATTGGATACTTTTTCTTCCATTGTTGAGATACTTTGTTAAGAAGAATATGTTCCAGCTCCATTCATGTAAACATGTAAGACGTAAAGTCTCCATCTTTCTTTAAGGATTCATAATATTCCATGGTGTACATATACCACAATTTATTGATCCATTCATGGGTCAGGGGCACTTGGGCTTCTTCCATGACTTAGCAAATATTAATTGGGCTGAAATAAACATTCTGGTACAAATATCTTTGTTATAATGTGATTTTTAATCTTCTGGATATATACCTAGTAGAGGAATTGTAGGATTGAATAGCAGGTCTATTTTTAGAACTCTAAGTGTTCTCCAAACATTTTTCCAAAAGGAATGTATTAGTTTTGCATTCCCACCAGCAATGTAGAAGTGTTCCCTTTTCTCCACGTCCACACCAACATCTCTAGTTTTGGGATTTTGTGATGTGGGCTAATCTTACTGGAGTTAGGTGATATCTCAAAGTAGTTTTGATTCGCACTTCTCTGAAGATTAAGGATGATGAGCATTTTTTCATGTGTCTGTAGGCCGTGTCCCTGTCTTCTTCAGAGAAGTTTCTGTTTAAGTCCCTTACCCACCCTGAGATGGGATCACTTGTTCTTTTCTTGCTAATACGTTTGAGTTCTCTGTGGATTTTGAGTATTAAACCTTTGTTGGAGACATAACCTGCAAGTATCTTCTCCCATTCTGAGGGTTGTCTGCTTGCTTTACTTACTGTGTTCTTAGCTGTGCAGAAGTTTTTTAGTTTGATCAGGTCCCAGTAGTGTATTTTTAATGTTGCTTCAATTGCCCCAGGGGTCCTCCTAATAAAATATTCACCCAGGCCAATTTCTTTAAAAGTTTTCCCTGCACTTTCTACTAGTATTTTTATAGATTCATGTCTTAAGTTTAAATCTTTAATACAGTGAGAGTCTATCTTAGTTAATGGTGAGAGGTGTGGTTCCAGTTTCAGTCTTCTATAGGTTGCCAGTCAGTTCACCCAGCATGATTTGTTAAATAGCAAATCGTTTCCCCACTAAATGTTTTTGATTGGCTTGTCAAAGATCAAATAACAGTAAGTAGCTGGGTTCATCTCTTGGTTCTCTATTCTGTTCCATACATCTACCTCTCTTTGTGCCAGTACCATGCTGTTTTGATCAATATCGATTTATAGTACAGTCTGAGATCTGGTAGCTTAATTCCTCCTGCTTTGTTTTTATTTCTGAGTAATGTCTTGTCTATTCTAGGTTTTTTTCTGTTTCCATATAAAAAAAGTATTATTTTTTGAGATCTTTAAAGTATGACAATGGAGCTTTAATTGGGATTGCATTAAAATTATATATTGCTTTGGGTAGTATGAACATTTTAACAATGTTGATTCTTCCCAGCCATGAGCATGGTATGTTTTTCCATTTGTTAACATCTTAGACTATTTCTTTTCTTAGAGTTTCATAGCTCTCTTCATAGAGATCTTTCATGTCCTTTGTTAGGTAAACTTCCAAATATTTCATCTTCTTTGGCACTTGTTGGTATGTATAAAGGCTACAGATTTATGAGTGTTGATTTTGTTCCCTGAGATGATGCTCTATTCCTTGGTCACTTCTAAGAGTTTTGTAGTGGAATACCTGATGTTTTCCAGATATACTATCATATCATCCATGAAGAGTGAAAGTTTGATCTCTTCTGACCCTATATGAATGCCTTTGATTGCCTTTTCTTCCCTAATTGCGATGGCTAAGACTTCCTTTATAATGTTAAAAAGCAGTGGAGACAATGGGCAACCTTGCCTGGATCCTTATCTGAGTGGAAATGATTTCAGTTTAACTCCATTCAATACAATATTGGCTGTGGGTTTGCTGTAAATGACCTCTATCAGTTTAAGAAATGTCCCCTCTATTCCTATTTTCTTTAGCGTTCTGATCATGAAGGGATGCTGGATATTGTCAAAGGCTTTTTCTGCATCAATTGAGAGGATTATGTGGTCTTTATTTTTTAATTTATTTATGTGCTGGATTACATTCAGCTTATCCAGCTCATCTATTTCCGTATCACATCTCTTGGCTCCCCCACCCTCTCTTGTGTTTTGGAAAGAATACTCTCAAATAAACTGAGACCACAGTCCAAGAAAAATGAGTGTGAAGATGTATTAAGTCCGTTATTTAGTCAATATGCATTTTTAAAGCCTTGCTATATACTTGACGTGGTTCCTGGCTCTGCAAACAACACAAAGCTCCATAGGTTGTGGCCCAGCCCTTAAGATGCTCACAGTGTATTGAAGGCAACAGAAAGATAAACTTACAATTCATAATACAACACAGGCAGATGTTAGAAAGAAGACAAATGGCAATTTTTTTTTTTTTTTTTGTAGAGACAGTCTCACTTTGTCACCCTTAGTAGAGTGCTGTACTGTCATAGCTCACAGCAACCTCCAGCTCTTGGGCTTAGGCGATTCTCTTGCCTCAGCCTCCCGAGTAGCTAGGACTACAGGTGTCCGCCACAACGCCTGGCTATTTTTTTGTTGCAGTTTGGCCGGGGCTGGGTTCAAACCCAGTATATGGGGCTGGGGCCCTACTCCCTGAGTCACAGACACTGCCCTAACCACAATGTTTTAGGAGGAGAGGAAAATAACAAGGGTTCATGGAGAAGATGATATTGTGACAGCACTGTGAGAAAAACCAAGAAGAAGGAAGAGAGGGAGGGAGGGAGGGAAAACATGACCCAGAGTCCAAGATATTGTTAGTTGAGCCACAAGCTGATTACTTCCAGAAAGAAGTACTGAGAAGACGTATTGGGCAGATGAAATGCCTAATGAGACCATAAACGAGGAGAATTGCTTCTTATAGCATATGAGAAGGTAATTTTTATCAGATAATGAAATTGTTTTCAGTCTTCAGAATGAAAATGAATCCCTTGCTAATGCAGATCATGCTAATAGAGGAAGTAAGAGAGAATGTTGGAATTATACTCGGCTCGTGGTAGGCAGAAACCAACCTAAATAGCTTAGGAAAAAAATGAAAGATAATGAAGTAATCAAAATAATTGCTTAATAGGGACTGTGAAAGATCTGCGGTGTTAAATTATAAATGTACATTTTCAAGAAAAATGAGGTGACCTTAAGGAACAGATTACAAAGGCAAACTCACGCCGGTGGAAGCAATGCTTTTCATTAGCGAATCTGAGGATTAATTAAATCTGGGAAAGTCTTTGAAATCCACAAGAGCAAGTCACATTTGAATACAATGCAACTGGTATATTGGAATCATAATTAATGATTAGGATAGACTGCATTATTAAACGTGTTCTGGAATAGTTCATGTGACGGATGTGGAATGAAGAAGACAGAAATGTTTTTAAAAAGTGTGTGTGTGGGTTGGTGGGGGTGCTTAGTATATCTAGCAGGGAAATAAATATATTACTCCTCGCCTCCCTTTGGCATTGCCTAGAGACCCATCCCAAGCATGATGGAGGGCCCTGTGCCCCTCCGTGGAGGGAAGGGGTTTATCAGTTATTTCCCCACTATCGCTGAATCTTTTGCTTTAGCGGATTTCAGAGACTGGTAGCAGAAAGAGGAGAGAGGGTGAAATTGCAAAGCCTTTGACAGTTCTTAGTGCCAGACGAGGCTGAAGCTTTGAATAAAAGAGAGGCAGTGTTGACAGAACACCGTAAGGGTAGGTATGTGGGAGACTCGAGCAAGAAGGAGGTGGTGTTGGAATTGTTTTATGGGACAAAGTAGCAGGAAATTACTTTCTTAAGGAAACCAATGAAAAGAGAAAATGAGCAAAGGAAGAGATTGATTGAAGGTGAGAAGTAGCAGAGAGACATAAAGCCCCTTCCTCTGCTACACCAGATGCCTCCCGAGGGAGAGAGATATGAGGCAGCCAAGGAAAGGGGCTGGTCCACATCTAGGGTGAGTCAGGGAAGAGCCTGAGTGAAGGAGGCTGAGCTATAAATTTAACTGATTGAGAGCCACAGGGGCTCTGGGTCAAAGGCAATATAAAAATGCTAAACCACATTTTGATCTCAGGGTGTCTGAATTACACAGGGCACATGATAGACAGAAATCAACCTGCATGGTCTGTGGGGAGGGCAGGTGACAGGGATTCTGCTGTGTTCAGATGGAGTTACAGCCAAGTTTACTCTTTAATGCCGGTGTAACTCTCCTAATACTGCACACTGACATAGTTTTTAATTTTAGCTTGACTGTTACTTTCAGCGTGACATGAAGATTTTGAATATGAGTTTGGTTATGCTGCACAAACCAAGACCATTATAGACGCTGCTCTCCATCACATTGGAAAGAGATCTGTACATTCTGGAGAGAAAATACTCTGTCCTGCCTTACGAAAATGCTGTGCCTCAAAAGATCTCATTCTGAAAAGCCTTGCAGAAAACAAGAACAGCAACACGGATAATTTTTAATGTTTTTTAAAAATGCAATTGGATATTATTTTCTGACAATGAGAATGGAAATTTACAGAGTGATTTCATTTGTTTAAATATTTTATTTTTCTTACTATCCTCCTGTCTCTTAAAATCCTCCAAAAAGCATGGTTTGTAACCTGTTACTTTTTTCTAACCACTGCCTTTGGACAAGCTCTGTTGAATTTCGCTTCCCTACTATGAGCATTTTCTTGCCAGGATCTTCATATTGTTTTCCAGTCACTTTCAACATATGACAATCCCATTTGGGGAGTTGAGGTGGTTCACTTCCAAATGTTATGAGTTGTAGTCCAGTATAAATCAAATTTGTAATCTATATCCATCTCAAAGGCTTCCTCTCCCTGTCCTGCAGACAGGCCTGCACCCTGCAGGGAGGAGCAGGGAAGGTCTGTTTTCTCCCCCTCGTCTTTTCACCCTGCTTCTTCTGGGTCTCTCTTCTTCCTTCTTGCATCTGTGAGGCCCCGGAGGATAAAAGTCTCCTGTGATGCCCTTGTAACTGTTTTGTCCTCTGAATGTTAGGCCCCCAAATGTGCATCTCTCAGATGCCCTTCCCGAGCCTATGTGCCACTCAACTAGTGGTCCTGGGGGAGCAAGAGAGAGAATTAGTGGGTCCATCTGAGGCCAGGTCAGAGCCTTGACATGTTTTCTCATATGAAGGTCACTGTTCCAGCTGGCCTCTTGCAGGGCCCTTCAGCTTCTTCATCCGTGCCCTGTGATGGACCCCACAGCCTTGTACTGTGGACTCCGCTAGCTCAGGAAAGCTGTCTCTAAGATGCTTGGAGCTGGTGTCCCTTGTATGGCACCTCATTGCAGCAAACGCCAAGTGTGCAGGCCACCCACATGCTCTGTCCTGCCCTGGTCAGCCTTCCACTTTCAGAACTCTGCAGGCAGGAAGCACAGGCACCTTGGACAACTACAACCTCAACCCCAATGTGACCAAATCCTTCTTCCCAGCTGCTGTGGCCACACCTGGTAGCCCCAGGTGATGCTGACACATCACTAAGTCTTCCCCTGTCACCAGCACTCTGCTGTCTACTGTGCTTCTCTCCACAGTTCCTCATTTCTCTCCTCAATGCAGCAGAGAACATTCTTCTTCTTCACCCCTAGCCCATGGAAAGAGAGAAGAAAAGCCAAAAGCCTTTGCGCTTCTCTCTCTCCACAAATTCCCTTTTTAATTGCGTAGGATGTGTAAGGTGATGGGAGAGTGGGAGACCTGTTTTTCCATCTGTTGGCAAGTCCTGGAAGGGGGTGACAGGAAGCTCTTTTTCTGCATTCTTTAGAACGTGAGTAGAATAGAATGTTACAAGCCATTGGTCTCTTCCTTGTGGGGTTAGTAAAAATGCTGTGAGTCCATTACACAACCTTTTATAAGCATGTACCTCATAACGTCTAGAAGTGACTCATTTTAAGGATAGAGTGTATTAGGTATAAAAAAGTCTGTGGATCATTGCAGTCTTCAAGGCGTCAGTGGCAGAGATCAGAGACTCTGCTTCTCATCTGTTCTACTCTCTTGGTTGTGCCCCTTCTGAGGACCACAAATCAGACAGACATGGCCCCTGGCTCCTTAGAGCTCACACCATCAGGAAATGCCCTGAATAAATAGACAATTCCAATAAGGTTTAGTAGTGCTTTGACAGGAGAAACAACACACGCTCGGAACCCCTAACTTCCCATGGGAGATTAGCACACTCGTGGGCAGGATTCCTGCATCAAACACAGATTCCCTGTGCCGCTTCAGATTCTCCCAGCCCTTCACCTGGGACTGTGCTGCCAAGATCTCAGGGACTGACCACCCCGTGCCCTGAGAGTGCCAGACCCCATCTTGGCCTCCGCTACGTAGCTAGAGATTATAACTCTTTGTGGTGGCCATGAAATGCACCACTCAGATCATGGGATGAGGGGAACAGAATTGACAGACACCCCCCCCCCACAGGCTTCTGCACCCTGAACCATCCACTGTGCCAGTGCTGTGCTTCCCCAGGCCCCTCAACACAGGGACAGAAAGGCAAGCCCATCCCTGTGAACTGTGGGGCCCTTCTGAGGGGTAACTGGGGACTCCCCATGAGCCCCGTGGTTTGGCATCATCACTCCCTGCTTTCTCAAGTTGCCTCCCCTTTTCTCTTGTGATTGTTTCACCCAGTAAATCTCTTGGACATAATACAGTCTTGACGTCTGCTTCTCAGAGGACACAAAGCAGCACGTCTCACCACTTACCCTGGAGACCTGCAAGGAAGCTAAAAAACCTTTGTCTTCCATCCTCTATCAGGGGTCCTCAAACTATGGCCTGCAGGCCACATGAGTTGGTGTGAATTGTATTTGTTCCCGTTTTGTGTTTTACTTCAAAATAAGATATGTGCACTGTGCATAGGAATTTGCTCATAGTTTTTTTTTTTTTAAACTATAGTCCGGCCCTCCAACGGTCTAAGGGACAGTGAATTGGCCCCCTGTTTAAAAAGTTTGAGGATTCCTGCTCTAGATTCTCCAGGGGGCTGGGGCCCTGCTCATGAGACTGACAAAAGACAGACTAACAAGAAAAAAACAAAGTTTATTAACACGCGCCTTGTGTGTACACACAGCGGGGACTCAAGGATGAGTCGGGCGCTTGGAATGTGTCTAGGACAGGCGTCCTCAAACTTTTTAAACAGGGGGCCAATTCACTGTCCCTTAGACCGTTGGAAGGCCAGACTATAGTTAAAAAAAAAAACTATGGACAAATTCCTATGCACACTCCACATATCTTATTTTGAAGTAAAAAACAAAATGGGAACAAATACAATTCACACCAACACATGTGGCCCGTGGGCCGTAGTTTGAGGACCCCTGGTCTAGAACATCTTAGTGGAGAGCAGGACGCGTGTAGAAAGGTGAGAGCACAAAGGAAGAGCTTTAGGCTTCCCAGGGTGGAAACCACGGAAGGTCAACATCTCAGGGAGGAACACGTGAAGTAACATTTGTTCCTGCAGGTCCACCTCTCAGCACCGACTTTCCATCTTCAGGGACAAAAATCTTCCCCAGGAGAGGAGCTCTATGGCACGTCCTCATTTCCCAAAGGTTGTTTTTAGTCAAGTAGGAGAAGGGAGGATCAGAAGAGATGATCCAGAGGAGTGGGGAGTTGACTCCACATGGCTGAGTTGGGGCCAGTGGGAGACGAGGGACGGGCAGGGTCAGGGCGACTAGACTTCACGACTCCGTTCCCCCTTTCTGAGGCTGGTTTCCCTGCACCGTCACCCTGAAAGCCCTAAGCATACAGCATCTGCGGAGAAAACTCCTGTCTCTCCAGGGCTCCTCATGGAGCACGGCCAATGTGCTAACACAGTTCACATTCTTTCTTTGCTCAATTTTTTTTCTCACACTTGGTTACCCTCGGATGACACACATCTGCCCCCTTCATAAAGCATCAGCAGGGATTTCTTGCCTTAGGCTCTGTTGTCTTGGAAACCTGGGCTAAAATAACTTTTAAACTAATACGAGATGAGAAATAGCCTGGTGAAGATGGAGGAAAATATTCTAGGCTTAGAGAATGGTATACCGAGAGTGCCAAAAAAATGTACACCCATTTTGGGTGGTGCCTGTGGCTCAGTGAGTGGGGTGCTGGTCCCATATACCAAGGGTGGTGAGGTCAAACCCAGCCCTGGCCAAACTGCAACAACAAAAAAATGAATAAATAAAGAAAAATAAATAAACTTAAAAAGAATGTACACCCATTTTAAGAAAGGAAAAAGCTATTTCGAATTTGTATTACTCAAGTCACATTTGACTTCTATAATTACAAGAGGTGCTCATTGTGACTTGTGTTCCTCTTTTGTTATTGGTCTATATCGACTATTTCAATTTAGTTTTATTTTTTCCAAACTTTTAAGAGTATAAACTATTAGGTTATAATGTTCGTGTTTATTAGGTAAAGTCCCTGATGTAGTTGTGCCCCTCACTTAGGCGGTGTGCCATACACCTACATCGTGCCCACCAATCATCCTCCCTCCTTCACTATCCCCCCCCCGTGTCCCCTCTTTCCTCTCCCCTCCCCCCAAATTGAATTAAATTGAATTAATTGAGTTTTTCTCTTGTGTGGGTGTGTATTAGTTTCTCTACTGGCTTCACATTAGTATTGAAGACATTGGATACTTGCTTTTAGATTCTCGTGATACTTCACTAAAGAGAATTTTCTCCAACTCTATCCTGGTTAGAGTATTATAATTCTAATACAGTGTTTTCCTTTCTTAAAAATGGGTATGTACTCCTGGGGCACACTCTGTATTTGGAGACCCAAAGGAAAAGCAGAGTGTGGCTTTTTATATTAGTCTGTCTGGACTGCTTTAAGAAAATGCTATAAACTGGGTGGCTTATAAACAATGGAAATGTATTCCTCACAGTTCTGAAGGCTGGGAAGTCCAAGACCAAGGCACAGCAGACTCCATGTCTGGTAAAGGCTGCTTCCAGGTTCACCCACAGCCATCTGCTGACTGTGCCTCATGTGGTGGAAGGGACCAGCTAGCTCTCTCGGGTCTCTTTTTTTAAGACTGCTGGTTCCAATCATGTGGGTTCTACCCTCATGACCTGATACCTCCCCAGAGCCCTACCTCCTGGAACCATCACCTGGGGGGTTAGGATTTCAACATTTGAATTTTGGAAGAACATAAGTTCCATTGCATTGGACTTTTCAAAAAATGGAAAGTTCACTTTGACTAATGGACAAGCCTGGAGGGTAGTGGTGTAGGGATTGTGAGGGAGGTGGCTAGAGAGGTATCATGGCCCAACGGGCCATGATGGAGGCCTGGGAGCCACAGAGGGATTTGAAGCCAAGGAGGGACAAGTCAGATTTGCATTTTAGATCCCTCTGGCAGCAAGGGGAGGCTAGATATAAAGTGAGCATGGAAGATGTAGTTATCATTTATTATCCTGTAGGTTGCCAACGAGTTTTTGTTGTTGTTTTTTGTTTTTTGTTGAGACATTATCTTACTTTGTCATCCTCAGTAGAGTGCCCTGGCAACCTCATAGCACAGCTCATAGCAACCTCAAACTCTTGGGCTCAAGCGATTCTCTTGCTTCAGCCTCCCAAGTAGCTGGGACTGTAGGCACCTGCCACAATGCCTGGCTCCTTTTAGAGATGGGGTCTCACTCTGGCTCAGTCTGATCTAGAACTCCCGAGCTCAAGTAATCCACCTGCCTTGGCCACCCAGAGTACTGGGATTACAGGCGTGAGCCACTGCACCCAGCCCCATTGACAAGTTTCGTGTCTGATCTACTAATCTTATTCTAATACTTAAAAATGATCATTCAATAAATGTTACTGTCCTTCAGCTTCTCTCATTAATTAATGAGTTGGATAAATGTTTTAACCCATATTTATTTTATATTTTACATTTTTAAAAATACTATATTTTTAACTTTTGAAATTATACTTTGGAAGAGAATAAACACATAGTTTGTAAGATAGAAAAGAATGACAGTAATTATTTGATGTGTGGTGTTTTGTTTACTTTAATCAGGCTACAAATGGGAGTCAAGAGACTGTTATCATCTCACTCTCCTCCTTGGTCCCTAATGGACATGGCAGCTGGATTTAAGAAATCCAAATATAAAACAAGCTCTCTCCCAATATTGTTTCTGTCCCATTCACTCTATTTTCTCCTTTGGGGACTCTTAATACATGTTTTGGATCTTCTCATTATATTGTTTCTTAATCTTTCTTATATTTTTCAATCCTTTTTCCCTTGCCAGGCTGCATTTTAGATAGTGTCTTCTGATTTATTTTCAAGTTTGGTAATTTTATTTTTAACTCTATCGAATCCTCCTGCTGTTTAACCTAGCCATAGAACCTTTAATTTCAAAGGCTTCATTTTTCATTGCTAGAATTTCTATGCACTTCTTTATTAAATCTGCCCATTCTTTTCTCACAGCTCCCTATTTTATGATTCCAATTATTTCTTTTATATCACCAGTCATTTCAAACATATGTCATTATCGTATTTTTCTATTACGTGATACTATTGGGGTATTCATCCTGCTGTTTATTGTGTCTGCTCAATCTAGTTTCTTTCTACTCTCCTCTCTCTCTCTTTCCCACTATCTCTCTTTCTCTGTTTGTTTATTTTAATTTAGATTGTTACTTTAAGCATGGTTTTTTTTTAAAATACATGTATTTTATTATTCTTCATTACATTATTTCCCCCCCCCCACACCCGTCCGTGATAAGACAGAATTGATTTACAGAAAAGAATACAGAAAACACCAAAGCTCCTGGTAGTGGGAGAGATTTCAAGTAGGGAGAGAGAAGCTCTCTCCGTTCCTCTCCTGGTCTTTCCCCGTCTCCTCCTCT